>LZPO01035136.1:97375-110430 GCA_001675575.1 Neotoma lepida
GCATGCATAAGGGCCTTGATTTGATCATAGATATTGAAAACAAAAGATAATCCAATGTATTTAAAAACCCAGTGAAGTAAAACTGAACCATTTTATTGAATCCAATTGTCAAACAATGAAAAACACTAAGAATAATCATAAACCATACTTTGATTGATACGCATTATCTTGTATTGCTGTAGGGGATGAAAATCACTGAATCCAGTTGTAAACCAAACTGACAGTGTTATTATAGCTGTGAATACAAATGTTATAACATTCAGCAATACTATGCAGCTATTTCTTTTGCATAAACTCTGACTGTGTTAATTGACACAAGAAAAGGAGGTTCCACCTTAAAACTGCCTAAAAAGCAGTTAGAAAACTGATTTTAAAAATCCAATATTTCTGTAGGTAAAATGTACAGTACCCTAGGAGATTACAGCAGATCCATTAGAAAAAAAAAACATAAATAGTTCCAGTGTAGACATTAATGACTAGAGCAAAATAAGTTGTGAATTAATAACTAAATACAACATTGGTATGGAAAATGAGAAACTTCTGGTAACACAAGAATGATTATGAATATACATATATATATATATAAAATATAACAGCAAGAGCACAAAGCTACCAAAGTAATCCTAGAGAATGGGGACACCAACTCCATCAGCAATTGCTTATGTCTAAATTTAGACTATTATACTATTTAGTTANAATTCACTGAAGTTTCTAGATTATCCTTCTATACCCATATCTATACCCTACCAACTTTTATTATTATAACTCTAGATTTTTTTGTATTTCTTTTATTTTCTTATTGTGTTTGGCCAATGTAAAGCTTTGGCAAAATACATGACTTGCCCACAATGCGTCTTCCAGAAATACCACCTCATAATGAAATCTTTCCTATTCTTATTTTTCTCTGTCTANAAGCCTCTTTTGCTAATTTGATCCATTTGTATTTTTCTGTATACTGTCATAGAAGGAAGTTAGACTTGCAGAATTTTCTGTTGAACTTTNAGGTGTAGTATTGCTACAGGAAATATACACTGGTGTTAAATGCCTTAAATAAATGGTATTATCAGTCAAAAATAGAATGAATGCATTTTTAGAAAAACTACATATTGCATTATCCTATTCATATAAAATGTCATGTTGCCCTTTTTAGCTTTACTTGTCAACTTTACATGGTTTAGAATCAGCTGAGAAGACAGTATTGAAGAATTGGCTATATCAGATTGGCCCTGGGGGCACATCTGTAAGACACTGTTTTGATTATCAATTGATTCAGAAAGACCCACTCTACTAGACACACTGTCGCTGGGCAGGTGGACCTGCAATATATAAGAAAACAAGGTAAGCATGAGGCAATGAGCAAGGAATTAGGGTGTTTCACCATGGTTTCCATGTCAATTGCCTGCATTGAGTTCCTGACCTGTCTTCCCTCAGTGATGAACTATAATATGGAAATGTAAGCAAAGAAATAATTTCCTTACTTAGGTTACTTTGGATCAGAGTGTTTTATAATATCAACAGAAAGGAATCTAGAGCAACAAGATAGATTCATCCATAGAGATAGATAGAAAATTATTGGCAGTCAAGGGATCAAGGAAGATGTGTGCAAGATGCCTGCTAATGAGCAAGAAGTTTCTGTTGGGATAAAAAAATGACCTGAAAATAAGATAATCCTCCAAGTAGGCACAACTTTGACTATATTAGAAACCTCAGAATCACCATTCTAAAGTGCTTACAGCTATGACATTTAAATTCTATACCTGTATTACATGTATAAGTTATGAGAAAACAGACTCTTTCTATGACCTGAGTGTGAAGTAGTACNTTTTTAGCATTAATGAGTCTGAATGCCAGCTATATCTCCCTTCACAGGACTGATCACAGTAAAGTTGGTACTTCTGAGTTTCAAATGCCCAAGGCTCGGTGTGACAAGTGACCTGTCTTCTGTGACTTCATCTTCCTATATTGTTTTTCCTTTGACATAGTGATATAAATGCTTCTNTGGTTATCAAAGATTTGTTCTAGTATGTTTCAGCTCTNTNGGCCTTTCAATCCTGATGCAATAATTAANTCACGTGTGCNCTAACATAGGCTATAATTAACGTCATTAGAAACACCTGGGATTCTTTTTATTTTCAATTATAGATGATTAAAAACTCTGGAATTTTTTGTTCTGATCTCATTTCTTTCAAATGAAAAGTATTGCTCATTCAATAACTAAATAAGTCTGGTCTATGAAGGATAGGATGTGATGGTTTTTTGCATTAAATAATTAAGGAACTTTTATGTGAAGCCTCCTGCAGTCTTTATGTATTTTATTTAACACATATCTTAGTGTTAATTATTTAGTAATAATTTCAAATCAAGCTTAGTAATAATTTCAATTAAATTGAATCATTACTAACATTCTATATATCTGTAGATAAGACAGTCATTAATATACCAAAATAAATGGAATAAGGGACTCACAGAAATTTAATATTAAAATAAATTGTAGTTGGGCACTTATTTGTGTAAATATACCTACTTAGTTCTCTGATACATTCCAGGCCTTTTCTTAATAACACAATGCCAACTGGGAGATAGCAACGTTTTAAGCAGTTACAAACTGTGGTTTTATTAACACTTCATTAGCCATGCCTGACCATGTATCAGAAAGCCTTATAATGTGATTTAAGCAGAGGAACTCAGAAAATATTAAAGTGGCCAATTTGGCAGAGAATTAAAGAGCATGCTTGTAACCAACAGCNTTAAAGAAAGGAAGACTGACAGTTAAAGGTAGAAGTGGACCTGGGCGAGATACTGAGTTTCTATGTTTAAAAAGAAAATGTATGCATGTAGACATGTTTGAAATAAATATTTTTGACATTTAGCTAAGATATTTGGACTTAGAAGAAATTAAAAAGAAACTTTAAAAAAATGACTAGCATATTAGTGAATTTCAAAATGTACCCCTGCAACCATCCTTGTAATTGCTATAATTTTGAATGAGATAGCATATATATATATATATATATATATATACATATATATCACTGGAAAAAAGGGAAATTATTAGGTATATTGAATGTAAACCATCAATTTACTTTGATATTTTCAAATGGAAAACTATGCAAGTAGACAAAACAAAAAGAATTAAGGGTCACAGACAATAGTATCCCTTTGAAGTTGCAACTCTGACATTGTTGGAAACCACACACTCTAATATTAAAATATTCCATTGAACAATAGTTAATATCAGTTGGGTGTGGTGGTGCATGCCATAATCCCAGCACTCAGGAGGTAGAGATAAGTGTATCTCTGTGAGTTTGAGGCCAGCCTCATCTACAGAGTGATAGTGAAATCCCGTCTTGAAAGAATAAAATAAAATAAAAAGTTCATAACACTTGAGTCAACTTCTAGCAACTGGAGTTGGAATTTTTTCTGAAATATAAAATGAATGTAGTTAGAAATCACTTAACTGAATGAAATGTATTTTATTTGTGAGCTTTAAAGTGTAGTGTCTTATTTTTAATTAAATGGTTCAATTATCCTTAGTAATAACTTTGTGTGTAGTATTTAATTACATAAAAAGTATTATATCTATTGGGGGGTAGGGTTTGCAGGTCAAGGCAAGCATATGAAGGTGAAAAGACAACTTGTAGGAGTTGATTCTCTTCTCCCACCATGTGTATCCGAAGGGTCAATTTCAGATTCTCAAGTTTGGTGGCAAACATCATTTCCCATAAAGGTATGTTACTGTGCNCTTTACTTACTCTTCCACAGCGGTCAGATAGTGACATTAGTGGTGTCAAAATTTAATGATGAACATTTACAGTTTACTCTCTTTCTCATTCCTCGAATTGCATACAGAGGGATTTTGTGTTTTTTCCTGGATTTTTCTGTAATATATGCATTATAACTTTCTTTTTAAGTGTTCCTCTCACTACGGGTAATCATTTACTATGTAGGGGAAGGCTGGGTATGGGCACATGGGGAGGTCAGAGGACATCTTGTGGGGTCAGTATTCTTCTTCCATTATGTGGAATCTAAACACTAAACGCTTTCACCTGCTTAGCTATCTGACTGAGCTAATCCTCATTTTTTTCCACTTCAAAACACTAACAAACAACAACAAAAACAAAATGAAATAAACAAAAAAGGAAAGAGAAAGACCTCTTATCTCAAGAGTACTGGAATAGTTTACAGCTTATGCAATGCTCTGGCAATTTGTTCATTATCAGGAATTTCTTTACTGCTGTGCAAGCACTACCATTTGTGCTACATCTTTATCATACAAAATANTTTTTTTTACTTTTCTTAAATATGCAGACTATGTGGGAAGTTGATTTTTAGTTTCCTACTATTTAAATGTCCCCAGTTATATTTNTTAAATTTTGATTCTATTTTAATTTATTTGTTTCCTGATAACATATTTTCAATAATTTCTGGTCTATCTAATCTGTTAGACCATGTTTTATATCTCTAAAATGTGCTCAATTGTGTAATCATTTTCATAGGATTGTATTCTCCTAATATTAGGCGAAGTATTCAATAGGTGCCAGATAAATCAAGTGAATTGGAGGTACCCTTCAGACCAAATGCATCTTCATTGATTTGTCTGCTTAACTTCACAGACAGGGAAATGAAAGCTAATCTCTCATTGTGTTAAGGGACTTCTTTACCAGCTCTCCTGCTATTCTACAATTATTTGGATATGGCATCACTTAGATGCAAAATTTAAGACAGTTATATCCTAAAGAAGAAAATTTAGCTTCTTCATCATTATTCAATACACTTCTTACCCCTAACAATTTTTATTTCAATGGAATTCTGTTTTTCCAAATCAGTGTTTCAGTCTCTGTTCATTGTTATTGATGTTTATTGCCCCCAAATTTAAATCCACAATCAAATGCTTGCTCTTAAAGCTATGAACTGACTATGAAACTTTCTTTTACCTTTTGTTATAGTCAGAGGATGCTGGCAGAAAAATACAAAACATAGGAGGAAAAAAAAGAACATTTTTTCCTGATTCAGGAAAGAACTAGGTTCATATTGCATGGATAGTTTGCCTAGCACCAGTTTTTTTTTTTTCAGTAAAATATTTAATAGGGTCAAGTCAAAGGCTTATATACTACCAACTCATGGGAACAGAATCGAAAGCTTACCCTGGCTTTTTATTTAGTTTGATAGGACCACACAATTACCTTTCAACAACAGAGGGCAAAATTTTGATGAAATTTACTGAAAAGTTACCAAAGCAACTTCTCTGTGGAACAAGACTCCACCATCCAAGTCCAGCAAGATCTGGCTTCATTCTAGAGTTGAGGAAGGCATACTTTTTTGTATGTGGTTTGCAGTTTGAGGCCACTCTTCATAGTTTTTGTGTCCTTTGGAGTTTGCTTCTCGTNTTAACTATCATTCTCTAGTTATTCCAGTCTCCTTTAAAGTAGCCAATTATGCTGACAGTTGGCCTATTCAAATTNCTCCATGGTTTATAACTCCTTGTGCAATAATGAATAGCTGACTTGTTCTTTCCTTTCCTTCCTATCTCCATTTTCCCCACTGTTTAGAAATTTATACAGTTTCACTTCACTCTTTTTATCACAGGGTTCCTGATGCATATGCTACTATTAAATATTTGCTTTGTTGTCTTATCTAGACCTTGTTCTTTTAATTAGAAATGATGAGAAGCTTTTGTAAGCTCCCTTTTATTCAAGAATGACAGCCTCACATACAGCAGTAAAGCATTGCCTGGTATATTTCATNTAGCTTCATTTTAGTTTGCAGTGCCACATCCAGAGGCAGAGGTTGTGACACTATCATTCNGAGTCATCCAGGACAGATGTATGCATTTAAACAAATCGTTCTAAGCCTCATCAAAGAGATGCATGCCTCAGAAATTATTGCAGACAAGAAAGAATTCGTATCACTTAAAGCAGCTGCAATCCTCATATTAGTCAGTGCTGTTTTAACCATTTATTGCTGNTGTAATGCTTTTTCCTGTGTTATTTTTTTGCATGTGTGTGTGTTTAGAAATGTTAGATAGATGTATTATAGCCATATAATTCTTTATAGCATTCTCTAATTTCAGATTCTCAGTTAGGATTTGCACATATCTCTGCTCATTACAGGACATATATTTCCACCTATCTTTCCCTACTGAGCATTGGTTTTCTATCTGCAGTTAATTATTTAATATATTTATCTATTTGTCCCACACATGCACCCAAAATGACAGTGTAATTTTTTTCTCTTTGAAACTTGTCCCTCACAGCTGAAATTGACGATGATAAGTCCTCATTCAAACACTCAAACTNGAAACTGTCTTTGGCATCACTCCCATAACTAACCACAGCGCTACACATTTCACACAGTCTTTGTACCTTACATATTGACTATAATTACCTTGTCACTACAGATTTAATGGATATTCTTAAGAGAGCTAATTGAACTGCTGGTTCCTTACTAGTTGGAGGGGTGATTTGCAACTGTAAATGTGACCCTGTAATTTTTCCTACCCCTAGATTTATTGGAGGAAAATTTATTATTCTCAACAAATCAAATCAATTATGAGTCTTAATATCCTGTTACCCTTCCACAAATTTCCAGTTTTGCTTACTTTCTTTTAAGCCTACTAAGACTTTTTAATGAAAATATACTATAATTTCTCAATCACCTGGTTATTCTACAAGCACCGGGTCTGATGCAATAGCCTTTTGAACCTACTGGCTATTTAAATTCAACTCTTTTGGATTTTACTTAAGGCAGAACCAATCTCAAATTCTTTTCTAACCACCCAGTTCTTTTTTTGAGATATATATATATATATATATATATATATATATCAAAGAGGTAATAACACCTAGTGATGAGTGCATTGAGGAACTTGTTGAACTGAATTTATTGCATTATTTCCATTTAAATATCTCATCTTTGGATCATCTTTCAAGAGATCCATTTAATAGATTTTGGCATGCTTCGTTTAACAAAATATACTCCACACACAGTGCCATGTTTTAAAATATTCTTTTGATGAATCATCTGAAAGGCTTACAGACAAACTAGCATAATACAACATAGCAAATGTATAGTAATATTTTCATCCTATACACCAAAATAACTAGAACTCTGTTTAATGTGTCCTAATACATGCCCTCTGCTATATTTAGTCACCATTAAACAGCCAGACTTTAAAATAATCCTCCATAGAAAAGATAAATAGGACAGTGGAAGACTCCTGTAGGGCACTAAGGTGCCATAAAATAGATTAAATGAGGGGAAAACTTTCAAAGACCATAGAAGGTGAAGGACAGCATGAAGTTTTGAAAAGAAAAAGGACCTGTTTGTTTATTCCTCACAATATGTTCCCTGGAGACTAAAATCTCAAGCTTGATCTATGTATCAAGGAGAAAGAAATAGAGGCAGCATGCTCAGGGGAATTTAGCTATAAACAAATAAATTGGTGATGTCTACTTTAAAACACATTTTCTATCTATTTGGTGGGTTTTTGATTCTCACTATGATATTACAACTGGTAGTTTACAACCTTGCAGCAGGCAACCTCAAATTGCATGGCTCATGAGTGTAAGAGCAGAAAGCAAAATAAAATGTGTTACTAGNTATAGCCTCGTNCTAAATATAAACAAATANGTAAATCAGTGAAACAAATATTTTTCTTTGCATTTTATCTTGGCTCACTGAGCTTTCTTGTATGCCCCATATCCTAGATAATAGGAAAATAAGCTAATTTTAGACCAACCATTTTAAACTCAGTGGANATAAATATAATCATTGAAAATTATTCCCATATTCTGTAGGGTTATATTTAGCTATGAAAATAAACAAAANACAATAAAGGTTGTGTAAGATATGAACAAGACAGAAGTTTTGTTTCCTGTAACAGATCAGAAAGCTAACACCCAAATGTTTATAGTACTGCTGGAATGCTGTGGTCACCAACTCCTTCTCCAGTGGTTCTCAATCTTTCTAATGCTGTGACCCTTTAATACNGTTCCTCATGCTGTGGTTNCNCCAATCAGAAAATTATTCAATTGCTACTTCATAAGTGTAATTTTGCTACTGTTATGAATTGTAATGTAAATATCTGATATGCAGGATATCTGATATGTAACTCTTGTGGGGGTCATGACCCACACACAGGTTAAGAATTGCTGTCTTACACAGTTCATCATGTTTCCATATGGGAACTTATTGAGTATAACCTGGAATTAGCTGGGATTTGTAAAAAAAAAAAATTGTAATTTTGTGAGTTGTTTTTAATGCTTTTTTCCTTTTTTGTTTAACTGAAAATAGCCTTTTTTTTCTATACAATATATTTGAATCAGTTTCCTGTCCTCCAATTCCTCTTAGATCCTCCATACTTCCAAATCCACCCAAATTCACATTCTGTGTTGCTCTCTCCTTAGAAAATAAATAGACAACAGCAACAAAAACAGACAAACCAGAATATAACAAAACAAACAAAAAAATTGAACCAAAGAAAAAGTACAAGAAATNCAAACANACACAGAGATAGATACACAATCACTCACTCAAAAATCCCACAAAAACAGAAAATCTGAAATGATAATATATAAGCAAAAGACCTTTAAGGCTAAAAAAATGCCTAGAGAAAACAGTATAAGACAATAAGCCTCCAAAAATACCATTGAATTCATATAGTGTTGGCCTTGGTGAGCAAGGGACCCGCCTTTAACAGTTGTTTGTATATCCAGTGAGATGCTGTTAGAGAAAAAAAATCTGTAAGTATATGTGATATTAAAAATCATATTTTGTTTATACTGATATATTATTTCATCTTGAATTCTTATCTGATCTTTTATTTTCTACAAAATGGGTATTCATTTTGGTGAATTGAGAGAAATCATGTTTGTTACCTCCAAAAGGAGAGGAAAGTTCCGATGATTAAACATATGTATGTTGATGAGATTTTGCTAACAATTTTTTTCATGAGACTCCTGAGCTTGTGATTGTTGCCTTTCAGATGTATATTGTTGGTTATTCTGCTATTGGTCATAGTCCTTTGGGTTTGAATCTGATACCAGAGTGCACCAAGTTCCTACAGACGAGGACAGATTCTGAGTTTCCATTAGTCATAATTCTTCTCAATACTCCCTCTGNTTGGAGGGACATCTCCTCTCCTCTTTCCTTCTCTGATTTGATCCATGATGCAAAAATAAACATGCCCATTAACTATGGATTTCCAAGGCCCTGTGTTGCAGGCTTTTTTCTTTTGGCCACCAACCAGATCCCAAATCATGATACAGAGACTTCTTATTAGTTACGAATGTTCGGCCTTATCTTATGCTTGTCCCACTAGCTCTTATAACTTAACCTGTTTCTCTGAACCTGCATTTTGTCTCAGGGTTTTTTACCTTTCATTCCTTCTGTATATCTTACTTTCACTGCTTCTCTTGTCTGGCTGGCTGGTGGATGNCTGGCTTCTGGCCCNGGATGTGTCCCTCTTTCTCTCTTCTTTCTTCTCTTTCAAGCCTAGATTTCTCCTCCTAGTTATTCTCTCTGCCTGCCTACCAGCTCNNCCTATCCCTCTCCTGCCTAGCTTTTGGCCACTAAGAATTTTATTAGACCAATCAGGTGCCTTAGGTANGCAAGGTGAACAAATGCAGTACNTCTTTACTTAATTAAATATAGCATAAANGAATGTAACACATCTTTGCCTATTGAAAATAATATTCCACAACAATTCTGTCTCTCACATGTACTTCAAAGTACATGTGAATATGTGTGTAAAGCAGATCATTTTTGGTATTTTATTATTCTCCTTAAATACTGTAATTGCCAAGTTAAGATAACTGTGCTTAAATTACAGACTGATTTAGAAACTAAGGAAGCTTAGTAGTTAGCCTTTTTNATTTCAAAGTTCTTGTCNCTTTGATTCAAGTCATAACAGATATAGAAACATTAACCAATACCTATACATACAGTCAATAATGTTTTCATATTGATGGGTGCTAGAGAAATAAAGCCTTGATGGAAATGTGTAATTGCTATACAATCTTGAGAGCCAGTGTTCAAATTTCAAGAACCTATGCAACAAGTGGTTCTCAGCCTGTGAATTGTGACCCCTTTGGAGGTCACATATCAGATATCCCGCATATCAGATATATACATTAAAATTCATAATCATAGAAAAATTAGAGTTATGAAGTTGAAACAAAATAATTTTATGANTGGGGGTCACCACAACAAGAACTATATTAAAGATTTGCAGCATGAGGAAGGTTGGGAACCACTGCTATAAACCTTATAACCCCNTATCAAGGGTTATTAAGATAGGAGGATCACTATGGATTGTTGGCTTCTGGCCTACTTAAGAAAACCTAAACACAGAGNTGAGGGGGAGACTTAACCTCAAAGTCATAGGTGAAAAATGAAGATGGAAGGCACCTAACATCTTATGGCTTGCAGGTAAATGAACCGGTATATGCACCCACACACAACATGCATGCATCCATACATGTGTGTCTTACACTCGTAGACACATACAAAATCACAAAATAATTATAGAACTTATTAACTATCAGTTAACATACTACTTCTAGGGAAAAGGTTTAGAAAAGAGACTATAGATGAATAAAAGTGTCGTGTTGAGTATAATAACATATAATATAAAATAATGTAATATATAAGTAATATACCATACATAATTATAAAATAAAATAATAATTATAAAATAATGTATGATAACAACATACCCTTCATAAAATAATCAAAATAAAATCTGAAGCTTACTTAGTTAAATNTTACAACATAGTAAATTTCTTGCAATTAATAACTATGTCTATTTGATATTCTTAACTTTATAAAACCTAACATGTGTACTTTATGATTTGTGAGACCTTTTATAGGACATACACTTCTTTATCTTTTATCTTTTCAATTGTGTTATAATCTTAGCTACTCACAGACATTACTGTTATGATTAATATACATATTAATTAGTGAGCTGGAAGCAGTCCCAGTACATGCTACAAACTGTTTTCTATGATGACAGCAGTAATACTTAATTATTGATTTTTGTGTATTATTGTTGCCAACATATTATTTCAACTGCCTCTCATGATTTTTTAGTCTAATTATCTTTCCTTTCNTAGANTATATCATTTTTCATGATTTAATTCTT
This sequence comes from Neotoma lepida, assembly GCA_001675575.1. Classification (NCBI taxonomy): domain Eukaryota; kingdom Metazoa; phylum Chordata; class Mammalia; order Rodentia; family Cricetidae; genus Neotoma; species Neotoma lepida. The sequence continues at coordinate 108,519 of LZPO01035136.1, forward strand.
ATTCTACCATTTATGAATCTACATATTTCATTTTGCATTTGACTTGTGCATTATTTCAATGTTTACTTTTATCATTATAATTTTCCAAAAGAGCTATATTTGAATCNGTATTATTAGTGAATTAAATTGGTGTCTGGGGACTCCTAACAGTGGGATTAGAGGTGTCTCTGACTCTTTNCCCAGCTCATAGGACCTTTTTCTTCTATTGAGTTGCTTTGTCCAGCCTTGATATGAGGGTTTACGGAGAGTTTATTGCATCTTGTTATGTTCTGTTTGGTTAATATCACTGGGAGGCCTGCTTTTTTCTAAAGGGAAACAAAAGAGCAGTAGGTGTGATGGAGAGAGGAAGTGGGGGAGGGATTCTGGGAGGAGGGTAGCGAGGGTAGGATAGAGTTGGGATGTATTTTATGAGAGAAGAATAAAGAAAAAAATGTAAAATAGAATAGTTTTACTTTCCTTATTCCTCCCACTAAGTAGACATAATGCACAAAACAAAGTTAAATCATGTTGTTTGTGAGGAGTAGATATTTCCACTCTAACAGGCTTCCATGATACTAGGATGTTCTAGAAGNCCCAAAATAACTAGTTTTATTTTCCTTGCATGTCACTGAGGACATGTCATANTCACATATCACTGCAGGTCACATGTAGTGCTAGAAAACTTCAACAGTGTAGTNGANATGGAGTGGCANTCTCCCCACCGAGGTCAACTGTACTGAAAACAAGCATGGATGNCTGCACTTTGACGAACAAAGCAGCTCTGATCCATATTCTANNCTTTCCACTTAAAGCAGTGTCAGAGAATCCAACCAAAATAAATGATTAAAGAAGATGCATGACTCATAACATGATGACTCACATTTCCATTTTACAATAAAATGAATTTTTATACTATACCCTGGAAATTTTGAGTGGGAAATTGACAATGACAGCATCAAATTACTAGAATAATCAGGAAAGATTATATAATCATTTGATAAATATTTTAAGTAGTCATCCTAAAAATATTTCAAAAGGCAAGTTTGCAACAAATTTTAGCAAATTATCTCAACAAAGAAACTGATATATGAACAAGAGAAAAATGTAATATTTAAGGCTATAAGGATGAATATGGGGAAAAATGAGAATCAGAGTTAAGTGGATGAGATTGATCAAACAATGGGCAGTACAGAGGTTTAGATCATGAAATCAGAAAATAGAACAACAGAAATTACAAGATCAGAAAACTCTTTGTTCTATTAGAGCAAATGTGGGGAAGAATCAGGAGAGACCTTAAAAAGTATGTAGGTAATTTTGAAAATATATAAATTTATCAAATGATAAGAAGCAAAATATTTAAAGANATATTTAAATCCCTANTATATACATACATCCATACATAACCCATGGAGNTATGTATGACTAAACAACACCCACTAGTTTATGCAGAAATGAATCACTCTTTGAGAGTGCATACTATTATTTCCGAGGATCCAAGTTCAGTTCCCAGTATCTGTAACTCCAGCTGTTGGGAAACTGATGTTCACTTCTGTTCTCACCAAGTGCTAGTAAGCACATGGCACTGAACACACACACACACACCACACACAAATGTACATGAATAAAAAAAATACAAATGAATTTTTTTAAGAAAGCAAAAATGTGAAAACAGGAAATGTAACATATGTGATATGCATAACAGGATAGTGATAGTCTAAACATTCTTGTAGTTATTAAGGAAATCCAATTTATGAATATGAAACTGATACCAGGAAGTATCTATGTCTAGAAGGTTTCATTATAAAATACTGCTAAATATTTAAGAAAAAGCTTCCAGCAATTTTATATCTTCCTGAAAATACAATAGGAACTATTTTCCAATTGATATAATAATGTTATTAATCAGATATTATAATGAGATAAATAAAGATAT
>LZPO01035137.1:5193-19086 GCA_001675575.1 Neotoma lepida
TATANANNCATCAACATAATTCTCTGAGAACTCTGGATCCCTGCGTGTTTTGTTGTATCTCTAAGTTCAAATCTTCACTTTACTGCTGAGCATTAATTATTTAATAATATTTTTTAAAGTTTATTTTTTAATTATGTGTTTTTGTTTGTGTGTGGGTATGTGCATGTGAGTGCACATTCCCATGGAGACCAGAGGCATCAGATCTCCCTGCAGCTGGAGTTACAGATGGTTGTGAGCAGCCCCACAAGGGAGCTGGGAACCAACTCAGGTCGCCTAACAGTGGTCTGAGCGCTTATCCACTGAGCCATTTTTCCAGACTCCTGAGCATTGATTTTTAAACAGGGTTGTGCATCAGTCACAAGACCCTAGTCTTTGAAATTTCTAAATTAAATTTACAATAATGTTTTTGTCTAAGAAAAGAAAATAGTCCTCTGCCTCCCCGCTTCCTACAAGAACTGCAAATTAGACATCTTATTTTTCATTATCTTATACCTATTATCTTCTCTAGAAGGCAAGGAAATGAAATCTTAAATCACAAGATTACTGTCAGGACTAAATGAGATTTCAATATAAATAGCTTAGAATATTATCTGACATATGACAAGCACTTATTAGACATTAGTTCAGGTCCCTAGATAAGGAACTCCATTTTTTTCTAATCTTTTCTTATACAATACCTAAGAAAGTACTGAATACTAGCTTATATACTTGGTGATATGACTTTCATACCCGTCTCTTTTGTGCTTTTGAAATCCGAGGTGGTTGATTCTCAAGTACCAAGTTTGAAATGTTAACAGCAACAGAATCTATCTGAAGGAAAAAACATTAAAAAAAAATTAATAAAAAATGTTTAACTTATTGAAAGTGTTAGGCTACTAAATTATTACTGAAAATTAATCCCTTACTTCCAGTTTGAGCAGCAACACTAGACACAGTATTAGATAGTATGGTTTTGTCACCTTTCTCTACTTTCATGGATGACTTTGTAAATTTGCCAAGATTTTTTCTCCAAAGACAAGGCTCATTCCTGCATACCTTCTGTCCTTCTTGAACCTACTCCATTACTCTAAAGGCCTTACTTTCATTACAGGGCAACTGTCTTGTCCATGAATGCTGACATATAAAATAGTTTGTGCTCGTCACTACCTTTACATTCTTAAAGGTGAGAACATAGTCACTTCCCCATGTTAATTAGCCAAAACTTAAGGAGCACTAATTCCTGAGGCTAAAACAACTGAGTAATTTCCATGTTCTCCTCGCTACAAACTGACAGCTTCACNAACAAATTACAATCAACCCTAAAATTCAAAGGTTAACATTGTTAAAGAAAAAAGTTAGCCTTCTACTTGGATAAACAGCTAGTATGTCATCACTGTAAGTCAAGCTAGTTTTTAGTATGATAAATATATAAAACTCAAAGCATATGAAACAGATGCAAAAGTCTCCAAAGACTATAACCCAAGTGATAAAATTATCAAAATCTGACAGACTTCAAATAGTTTAACAACTTCATTTAATCTATTCTTTGTTTGTTTTGTTTTGATTCTGCCAAAATTCGTACCATATTAACAAAAAACAGAATTCAGAATTGGGGTGAGGCCAAAAAGCAAACAAGTTTAAATTAATGATAAAGAGGACAGTTAAGGCGGGCTGGAGAATTTGCATCTTAGCAGGTAAGTGATGAATGGTTAAGAATCAAACTTTTCTTTCTCTTGGGAAATCTTGAACTAGAAGGCCTAAGAGAGTAAACCAAACACCCTGCTACTAGAAAGCACAGGGAGACAATTAGGAACACCACAATGCTGACATGCCTTAACACTTAAAACAGTACATCTTGTTTTTACACTTATGTGTATGTGCACATATGCAAACACAGTATCTGGAAGTCAGAGGACAAGTCATGGGAGTCAGTTTTCTCTTTCTTCCCTGGAGGTTGGGTTCTGGGATAGAACTCAGATGTCAGGCTAACAGCAAGCACCCTTACCTGGTGAGCTATACTGGCAGCCCCGATAAAAGTTCTCTTGTCACTTTCTTTTCTGTTGCTGTTGTTGGGTTTTGAGATAGGGGTCTTGCTATGAAGCCCAGGCTGGCCTCAAACTCACAACCTCCCTGCTTCTGCCTCCTGAGTGCTGGGACTATAGGCATGTATCACCATGCCAGGCTGGAGATAAAAGTATTTTAACAGTAAGGAAGGCCAGGAACATGACTGGGTAATGAAATTAAAGACTTTGACACTATATTTAATACTCTGTGCAAATGGACACACAGAAACTCTTCCCTTGTCAACAGAACAAAAAATGAATGAAAACTTACGAATGAGATCTTGCATAGAACTAAGAAATTCCTATCAACAGTAACTGAATTTGTAGAACATATGACTCTTCATATTCAAAACCCATGCAACAAATTATTATATTATATAAAGGTATAAAGATGGCCTGGTTTTTTTTTTTTTCTTTGTTTGTTTTTGAGACACAGTTTCTTGTGTAGCCCTGGCTGTCCTGNAACTCACTCTGTAGATCAGGCTGGCTTTGAACTCAGATCCAACTGCCTCTGCCTTCCAAGTGCTGGGATTAAAGATGCGTGCCACCACCATCCTGATTGATGGCCTAGTTTTAAATTCTAGCTTTTGGCACTCAATAGCTATTTGACTTCGGGACAAAGATCTTAATCTAAGTGTGTTTCCTACTGGAAAAGTGTGATTATCTACATTTATTTTACAGGGATTATTTTACAGTATNAATGAAAATTAGCTGAAATACTAGATACTATACAGTGAACAAAGTAGCTGGCATATACTGCTAGGTAGAACAATAAACACTGAAAAGACCCATGTTAGCATACTCCCATTTACACAAGAAGCATCCGTAAAACTTTATCCATTGCAACTGTTTCAGAAAGCACTTTTCGTAACTTAAATATGATTTCACATTTGCTGTCCCATCTGGTTTTTACAGGAACCTGCAACTATACACAAAAGCATTTATGTCAACATGTCACATTGTTACCATGTCATATGTGGAGAAATTTATTAATTTGTTAATTTAATAAATTTATTTATTAATTTGATTAACTTTTCAGAAGTAACAATCTTACTCATCATTAATCCTTGACAAGCATTCTAGTCTTCCAACTTTCACTCAAGAAAAACCTTCTCTAGCGTATTTTATACTTTACATATTCATCACTGGGTTAAGTAAGTAGGTACTTCTTTGCTGATCNCCCTTAAAAAAATAAACAAACCTGGTCACAAANTACTGAGGAAATGTAAAGCTGGGTGTGGTGGTGCGTGTCTGTAATCCCAGCACTTGCAAGGTCAAGAGAGTAGGATTTGAAGTTCAAGGTTATCCTTTGCTACAAATCCAGATGGGTGGTATCCTGAACTATTGACACTATGTCTCGAAAAATAATACTGATGAAATGTGATGTGTGGGTTGACTGTATGACTCGATTTCACTACCAACATTGTGAATGTACACAGGAAGCAGTTCAAGAAACTCAGACGGCTGTTTCCAAAGGCTCAGAAACAAACTTTATTCCCCATACCTTACTCTCCTTGAAAGTCAGTTTCAATTGCTCCAGTTCTTCCCTGTGTTTTTGCTCCATTTCTCTCTCCAACTTAGCTACATCTTCAATGAGTTGTTTCCTCCTCTTTTTGTCATTTTTGGGAACAGCATTCTTCATTCCCTGAATTTTGGCTAAAAGGTTACCAAAACCATCGTGTCAGAGCCCCAGGAAGAGAGCGAAAGCAGTGATAAGATGTGAAGAGGTGTAATTATAGAACGGAATGTAATTATAGAAGCAATTAGTCATGACACAACAATCAGCTACAGAGAAAGGCCCGGATGAGGCTTGAGATCCAACACACTTCATAAACACAACCTCGAATTTGTTTGGTTTGACAGGGCAAAATGAAGTTTCAAAAATAACCAATCATTAAATTGAACATCATAAAATTTCCGCCTTTCAGATATCTCTTCTGTGACCGTCAAGACAAAGTGAAGCAATTCAGACCACAGCACTATGGTCAAGTGTCGGGAACCCGGCAGGAATGGGAAGGGAGGCAGAGGAGGTCTAAGACCTTGGCCTCCGGGCACGTCCAACAGCAGCCCATGCGCGGTACCGGCTCGAGGTCCGCTGCAGGCCGCACAAGGGGACACCCCGAAGACTTGAAATCGGGGGCCGAGGGAGTTGGGGAGAGCTGGAGAAGTCAGACCAAAAGTTATCAGAGGGGGCACCTAGGATCCAAGTTCTCGAGGGCGCACGCCACGCTCCCAGGCCTGGTGTGGACCTTTAGAGCCCCAGCCCCTTCCCCATCACCTTGCAGCTCCTTCTTCTCCTTGCGATGCCTTCTCACCAGCTGCTCCTCCTCGTCAAGCTCTTCAGCCAAGACCTCCTCCATGACGACCGGGTGGCCGGGCACACGCGCGGGAGGAGCCCCGCACGGCAGGCGGGCCAGCAGCTCCCACCCCTCAACCCTCACCCGGGGCGCCATTGGCCGCCGCGAAGGCCCAGCCCCGCCTCAAGGCGGCTCCGGATCCGGGACTAACCACTGACACCGGGAGAAGCCGGCATGGGCCAGGGCGCCTGCGCGCGCACACCGCTCGGGGCGGCGCGCCGGAAGCTGAAGCTCCGCGACGGAGAACGCGCCTGGCGCTGGAGTGTCGTCAGCACAAAGCTACGCGCCCGGCGATTGGCCCTGATGAGAGACACGNAGAGATGACGTCACGAGCGTTCTTTTGCGCAGCTTTCAATGTGTGCCTTGAAACACTGCTGCGGGTATGTACCCTTTNTAAGACATACTGATTTTGTCGTTGTTGTTGTTGGATAAAGCGTGGATTGAGCTGGGCGGTAGTGAAGCCCGCCTTTAATCCCAGTGCTCAGGAGGNGAAACCAGCCCGGGCTACAGGGTGAGTTCCAGGACAGCCAGGGCTGTTACACAGAGAAACCCTGTCTGGAAAAACCAAAATAAATAAAGAAAATTTAAAAAAATAAATAAAAGCGTGGATTGTTTTCAATAAGGGCCATTGCGTTGCATCAATCATACTATAGAGAGTTAAGCTTTTTAGTTCGTTTGCAACGTGGTAAAAGGGGAAAAGCTAAGGAATTTAAGAAATGCCTACTCTTGGACAAACCGGTAATAGAGAGATCTATAAAAAGGATTAAGCGTTGTAAAATGCAGGGGTTACGTTCAAGAATAAGACCTCAATTCAATGATAAAAGTAGGACAGAGTGCTTTGAAGGTTGGAGTCAAGACTTAACAAGTATAAGTACTATGTGCCACAAAAACAAATTACTGAAGTAAAGGCAAACAAGAATTCTCACCGAATGGTGCTGGGCGAAGGGGTGGGAGGTGGGAGACCCATAGGGCTGGTCCAGTAAAATAAAAAAAAAAAATCTTTTTTTAGGACTGGGCTTGATAGTGTATGCTTTTAATCTCAGCCCGTCAGAGGCAGAGACAGGCAGATTTCTTTGAGTTCAAGGCCAGTGTGGTCTACATAGTTCTAGGACAGACAGGGGTACATAGGTGAGACCCTGTCTCAAAATAAATAAATGTGTGTGTGTGTATTAATTAATAGGAATGCCTGAAACAGAACAAAACAAATGTAGTTGAAGCAATTATTATGGATAAAACTAGAAGGGGTACATTTAAATTTTGACGAAAGGAAAAAACATGTAGATGTATTCTGTTTCTCAAATTTCAAGGTCAGAGGAGGGAAAATGTACAACTGTCTGTGTGNGGGGAGGGGCAAAACAGCTTGACCACACAGCTGCCATGACAGGCTTACTGGCAGGTACTACCCAGTCCCCAGAAATTTCCATAAGCTACCCCAACTAGGAAAGGCCAGCATCTAAGGGGAAATATCTGACATTCCAAACATTCCCAGCACACACCTATACCCTTAGACAAATGTCAGCCAATCAGGGTCCTGAACCCTGGATATCCTCTCACCCCCAACCTCTACTATGATAAAAACCCCACCCTACCCGGTCTCCGCACTATGATCATACTGCTGCGTTGTACATGGAAGGTCCAAGTTCAAGCTTGCTTGAACAAAGGCTTTTTGCTTTTGCATACGGATTAGGACTCCTTGGTGGTCTTTGGGGGACCCCACAATCTGGTCAAAACATACCCAGACTGAGAAATCAAGTTATGATCTTAGATTTTTTTTTTCTTGCAATCCTAAATGCCAGGAAACAAAGGAATACAAATCATCTACAAAAGTAGTTTTGATATGAGACCTGTCTACTCTGCCAAGTTTATATACTAGGGATTTGGGGGATTGAACTAAATACATTTTGCATTGTGATATACACACTAGGCTATAGGGACCAATAATTGGAATGTGGTGGTTTGAATGAGGATGTCCCCCATAGGTTAAGATGAATGAATACATGGTCCCCAGATGGTGGCACTGTTTGGGTAGGTATAGGATGGCATTGCTGGTGAAAGTATGTCATTGGGGGTGGGCTTTTTTATTCCAAAGCCATCCCAGTTTTGTTGAGATGGTGGTGGTGGTGGTGATGGTGTTTTGATGGTTTTTTGTTTTTCTGTTTCCAGCTTATGATTAGAGACATAGGCCCTTAGAGTCAGCTCTTAGCATCCAGCTTCTACTGCTTCCACTCCACCTCTGGATATTTAAGTCAAATAAATGCTTTATTTTGTAAATTGACTTGATTGTAATATTTTATCACAACAACAATAAAGTAACACAGCAACTGGAAGAAATTCTCAAATATTTAGGGGTTAAGAAAATATGTCAGTGAAGAACTTTCTCTGAAAGTTTTGCTGAATGATATGTAGCTAATTGAGAACACCAATTGAAAGACTAAAGTGGGAGGAAATTGCATGGAAAAAATAATAGTATGTAAACTATTTAAGGGGATGAAGTGTGAATCCTTGTATATAGGAAAATAAAACTAAATGCAAAAAGAGATTTGAAGTTTGGGTCTAAAACTTTCATTTTATATATTTCTGATCTCAAGAACATGACATTCAATATATTGAGTAAATGCTTTTTTATTCTTGCTATGTGGTGATGTAGATAGAGGCATATATGTTTGTGAGCTAAATATATGTAAAATGCTTTGTCACTGTGGACAGGACCATTCAAAATGTTAACCTTACAAAATTGGGACACTAAAGATTTATTACCTGTATATTCAGTTAGAGGGAAAATAGCAAGTGTATTCAAAATGTTAGCACTTAGAAGAAAACCAGAATTGGGAACAATTCAAGGCTTTAACTTTTTTTATATTTAAGAGACTTCATGTGGTAAATAACATTGCATTCATTACAGCCAACCCTGACAACCTGAGATCATGACGGATGACAGAAACCAACTTCTGTATGTCTTCCTCTCACCTCCACTTACGCACTGTGGTGTGCTATATACGTGGTCCTTGCCACATACATACCCAATCCATAAATATAATAAAACATTTCAAAATCATCAACCCATAGCTTGTGTGCATGGTTGGTTGATTGATGTAAATCAGCATACATACATTTTGAAATATATAAATCATATACTTGAAGTACACTCACTAGTCGAACATATATNTATCAATGAAAACTATTGGCCTCTTTAACTTCAACACTTACAGTCTTTGATAAGTGGTATAAATGGAGATTTAAGAGGTAATAAGTAGATAAGGAGTATGTGACATGTACATTGCTTTGTTAACTTATTTATATTCTTTTTATACTATCCTGAAGCATTTCTAGATAATTTTATAATATGATATAGAGAAAACTTTAAGTATGTCTAGAAATCACAAATGACAACATTGGAAAAATACTAGAGAAACTTCTTAGTTAAAAATTGAAGAATCACGAGCTGGAGAGATGGCTCAGCAGTTAAGAACATTGGCTGCTCTTCCAGAGGACCAGGGTTCAATTCCCAGCACCCACATAGCAGCTCACAACTCTCTATAACTCCAGTTTCAGGTGATCTGACACCTTCACACCAATGCACATAAAATAAATCTAAAAAAGAAAAAAATTGAACAATCACATATTTATAACTTTTAATGCATTTACAGTTTATTTGTTGGGGTAAAGGGATATGTCAGGACAGAGGATAGCTGGCTGATTATTTCCTTCCACCACACAGGTTCCAGGGATCAAATGAAAAAATTACAACAAATACTGATGGTTTAGGAAATATGGTAATATGTTTATGATATAGATGGAGAAAAGCCAAAGAACAGAGACTAAAAACACTAGGTGAAGAATGAAATACACACATAGGAAAGAGCAACTGAGTTAATTTTTTGCTTTATTATGCACATGAGGAAACAGGATGCCTGCTTAGTGGGTTCTCTCTAAATACAAACTGTTCTAAGAGCTGTTACTAGCAACTTAGTAATACATTTCTCTCAATTGAACCTCAATGAAGCAATGTGGATTCTGACCACCTGACAAGAATTGGCTCTCAAAAGGGAGAAACTGAAGTTTCTTCACTTCCCTTTCCCCGCTGGTCTCCTCATTATTTCAGATCTCCATAGGCTTCCCAATTCACAGTCTTACTTGAGAAAAACCAACCAAAATCAGGATCAGTACAGCCTAGGAAATTCTTAGATAAACAGTATCCCAAACAAATAACACCATAGAATTAGGGAGTAAACTCTTACTAAGCATCTACAAGCTGTTTCCTTTAGTGCAGTGTCTTGTGTGTTGGGAGTGCTCAGTAAATATTAGTCTGTTGTTAAACTTTACAAACAGTTTGATTAGGTAGTATAATATACAGTTTTATTCTTTTTTAAAAGAATTTTTGTTTTATTTTTATTTTATGTGCATTGGTATTTTGCTTGCATGTATGTCTGTGTGAGGGTGTCAGATCTGGCAGTTACAGATAGTTGTAAGCTGCCATGTGGGTGCTAGGAAATGAACCGAGGTCATCTGGCAGAACAGCCAGTGCTCTTAACCACTGAGCTATCTCTCCAGTTCCCCAGTTTTATTCTTATAATCCAAACTATTGCAACTGCACCATTTTAATCAACCCAATATCCAAATACAATGCTGCCAAGAGCATAATCTAATCATTTAACCAATAATGTGCAGATAAGTAGACATATTGCCAATAATTAGAGTATAAGCTGTAGTAAGACAGTTAGGGCTGTTAATATTCTCCAGTGGTCNCTCCTGAAGATGAAGCCACCTTTGTGGCATGCAATCAGTCGGGACGTGGTTGTGTTAAAGATGCAGGTATTGTCTGAATTAAACCTAGGATCGGTTTCTTTCAAGATCACGTTGCTCATGCTGCCAATAAGTACCAAACTTGACAGTAAAGCAATGATAAAAATCTTTATTCTATATCAAGTAACCATGAAAATGAGGCTCAGATAATTGGCTTAGCACCACATGACAAATAACAAAACCATATCTGATTTCAAAGCTAGATTTTTGCCTTTCATCCATACTATAGTACTCACTAAAAAGATTGTTATGAAGACAAAGATTGAAAAGAAACCTAAGAACTTGGAAATTTTCAAGTGATGAGTAAGAATTCATTAGATCATGGACTTTAGAGCACAGTGAAAAGCAGCAAAGAGATAATAAGAAATTAGACAGTAGTGGCGCACGCCTTTAATCCCAGCACTTAGGAAGCAAGGTGGGTGGATCTCTGAGTTCAAGGCCAGCCTGGTCTACAGAGCTAGTCCCAGAAGAGTCTGGGCTACACAGAGAAACCCTGTCTCGAAAAAACAAAAAAGGAATTTCTGTTGAAAATCAACACCAACACCATTTTTTGTGGTAATAATTGCTTCTTTTCTACAGCCAGTACAATAGTAGGGACAAGGCACTAACTAATAAATTTTAAGCTTGTCTTTTGTTATCATTGTAGAGTGTCATGTAACACTCTAATTTCCTTTTGCTGAAAAAAATCATTCAACTTAAATTGTAAAAATAATATTATGTGATACCAAGTTTTGGAAGCTTTAAGATTCCTCATTAAGATACTTCACTCACAGCTTTTATCCAGACTGAAATTGGGTTGTTAGTGGTGTTTATTTAGAGTAACATGGTAAATGAAGTAAACAATGAAAGCTCTGGAGAAAGGGGAAGGATGAAAGGAATTCTAATTTATTAAATTTATTTTATTTTAGAAAAACAAGCAACAAATTACCATATTGAATTTTTAAAGACAATTTACAAATTATTGAACAGAAGAGTAAAGATTATTCCATTTTAAAGTATCAGTTTTATTTATAATCACTTACTAGTTAATATTCTTCTTGTTTATATATTTCTTTAGACAGTCTCTATATTTCATCCTTGTATAGTAGCTATTCTAACTCTATAATGTTTAAGGTGTTCATAAAATACTACATTGAGCCGAGCGGTGGTGGCGCACGCCTTTAATCCCAGCACTCGGGAGGCAGAGGCAGGCGGATCTCTGTGAGTTCGAGGCCAGCCCGGGCTACCAAGTGAGTTCCAGGAAAGGCGCAAAGCTACACAGAGAAACCCTGTCTCGAAAAACCAGAAAAAAAAATACTACATTGAAATTCCCTGGGAACCCACCAGCCACACTGGCCATGGAAGGTGGTAATTAGATAGAACTAGAAAAAAAATCAGACCCAGACCCAGAAAGACAAATATGATAAGTATTCAGTTATATGTGGATGTTAGCTTTTAGGTCAATGATAACTAAGTTACAGTCCATAGAACCACAGAGAGTAGGTATAGAATAAGGGACTAGGAGGGGACACATAGATCCCCGAGGAAAGGGAAATAGAATAGATAGTTATGAATGGATGATGGGGGAAGTACTGGAATTGGAGCATCAAGTAGGAAGAGGAAGGGAAAAGAGGTTGAAGGGGGAAATACAGAGAGAGACACATAAAATTAAGGACCATTTGAGAGGTACTATGGAAAGTTAATATAGTAGAAACTTCTTAAAATATATGCATATATGAAGGGGATCTAAATGAAATCTCCAAATAAGAAAGCCCCAAATGGACTAGAGTATAAGGGAACGGGAGGTTTGAACTGGAACAGGGACAGAGTAGGAGGACAAGGAAAGAGAGATCATGATAAATGAAGACATCATGGGAGTAGGGAGAAACAGAGTGCTAGGGAAGTTCCCAGGAAGCCACAAAGATGACCCCACCTTAGACTACTGACAGTAGTCGAGAGGGTGCCTGAACTGGCCTACTCCAGTGATCACATGGATGAATACCCTAACTGTCATCATAGAGCCNTCATCCAGAGACTGATGGAAGCAGATGCAGAGATCCAAGGCCGGGCTACAAACCGTTTAACCTACAATGGTGTCCTGNCTGCAAGATATGCTAGTGCAANAGTGGTACAAAGCTTGTGGGGTAATCAACCAATATCTGATTTGACTTAAGGTCCACTCCACAAGATGAAACACATACACTGCGTGAGTGACCAAGAACCTGAGAGTAGATAGGTTGGGGATATCAGGTGAAACTAAATAATACTGTTCTCCTAAAGGAATGTAGCAATAAAATGACTCCTAATGACATTCTTCTATACTCACTGACCAGTGCCTTGCTCAGCCATCATCAGAGAAGCTTCCTTCTGCAGCAGGTGGGAACTCATGCACAGACCCACAGCCAGACAATAATCTGAGAGTGGGAAACCTCTGAACGCCCAGCCCTAAATGGGATGTCTCCATCAAATCTCTCCCCTCGGGGCTCAGAGAACCCTGAAGAAGAGGAGACAGAAAGAGTGTAAGAGCCAAAGTGGGTAGAGGACACCAAGGAAACAGCCTTCTAAACACAGCAGGACCAACATATATATGAACACAGAAACTGAGACGGCATACACAGGGCCTGCAAGGGTCTGCAGCAGGTGAGGGTCCTAGAGCTGAAAGGAGAAATGGACACACATGTTCCCTTCCCTAACCCAGAAGCTATCTCCAATGGGCAAAACTTGCGAATGAAAATTAGGTTTCTCCAGGGTAGTCTCAGTGGGGAAGCAAACTACTCTTTTTTTTTCCATTTTTTTAAATTATTATTAAAACATTCTATGTACAACTGCAGGAGAGATAATATACAGATATCTTGAACATAAATACAGGTTACAAATTCTTTTTTTTATTATTATTAAAACATTCGATGTACAACTGCAGGAGAGATAATATACAGATAGCTTGAACATAAATAGAGGTACAAATTCTTATCCTAATAGTGAAATGTTTCACTAAAGCTGCTAGGTAGCCTCCCTGAATCTGTGGGTTGCAGTCTGATTGTCTTTTGGTTTATATCTGGTATCCACCTATTAGTGAGTACATACCATGTTTGTCCTTCTGAGTCTGGGTTACCTCACTCAGGATGATATTTTCTAGTTCCATCCATTTACCTGCAAATATCATATGGTCATTGTTTTTCTCTGCTGAGTAGTACTCCATTGTGTATATTTATCACATTTNCTTAATCCATTCTTCAGTTGATGGGCATCTAGGTTGTTTCCAGGTTCTGGCTATTACAAATAATGCTGCTATGAACATAGTTGAGCATGTATCTTTGCGGTATGAATGAGCATTCCTTGGGTATATACCCAAGAGTGGTATCACTGGGTCTTGAGGAAGATTCATTCCCAAATTTCCGATAAACCGCCATACTAGTTTCCACAGTGGTTGTACAAGGCAAACTACTCTTAAGGGCAGGACACATGCCCAGCTTTAGATGGTCAATTGAAAATGAACTCAACAGAATCTTTGCAGGTTTCTTGTCACATAATGTCATGTTGAGCAATTTTCTAAGTTTTATCATTTTTTAATTTTTATTTTTATCTCTTATTTTACCATACTGGTCCTTTGCATATATATTATGGCTTCCAGTTTTGTGTTTTTATGGGATTCCTGAATATGAGAACAAATGGGTCTCTGCATATATAGCTGTTTCTTGTGCCTTTTCTTGGGCTATTTTCCTTCTGTTTGTTAGTTTTGACCTATTGCAATGTGTTTGTTTTGGTCTTATATTATCTTATTTTATTTTATTAGTATCCCTTAGAAGCCTNTTTGTTTTATAAGGAGAGACAGAAAGGGAGTGGATCCAGATGGGAGGAGAGTTGGGGAGGAACTTGGAGGAATAGAGGGAGGGGAAACCATAATTGGAATATATTATATGAAAAATAATGAATGTTTGAAAAAGAAAAAAATACTACATTGAAACTCTTATTGCATGGTACTTAGGTGTCACATTCCTTTTTCTAATTTTAGTTCCAGATTGATCTGTACAAATCCACTTATAATTGATGTTATAGTAGAAATAGTAGTATTTTGATCTCACCAGCTCTATTACTATTTATTGGTTTGGCCTGCAAAAATCAAGTGCCAAAAGCTGGATAGTTTAAATTTAAAAAAATAAATTATTTTCTCATAATTATGAAGGCCAAAGTCCCAAATCAAGGTTTTGGCAAGGTTGTGCTCCCTCTGAAAACACTAGGGCTGAGATCTATTATTTACTAGAGACCTACTGTTTATTAACCTTCACATTCTTTTATTTCTTTGTATCCAGTCTCTTAAAGTAGAAGCTATGGGTATTGACTTAGGACATTCTTTTTTCTAATATATGAAGTTTTGTGGGAATTTTTTTCCCCTAGAGTTGTTTAAGATATCCCAGAAATGGTTATATGTGTTTCATTTTCATTTCTATTCTACTTTCTCTTAAGTCCAAACAGAAAAGCCCTAAGCACCCCAAAAGGGCAGGCCCACTGACTGGGTGTGGTCTGGCATCAGCTCAGAGCTTACAGGACTCTGACCTAAACACAGCATTCCTCAGAAACCTTGTCAAGTGAGTTTCTGTTGTCCAGAAAAGCCCGCCCTTTCTTTCTTTCTTTCTTTCTTTCTTTCTTTCTTTCTTTCTTTCTTTCTTTCTTTCTTTCTTTCTTTCTTTCTTTCTTTCTTTCTTTCTTTCTTT
>LZPO01035137.1:35604-46440 GCA_001675575.1 Neotoma lepida
TGTGTAGCTTTGGCGCCTTTCCTGGAACTCACTCGGTAGCCCAGGCTGGCCTCGAACTCACAGAGATCCACCTGCCTGTGCCTCCCGAGTGCTGGGATTAAAGGCGTGCACCACCACCGCCCGACTCTTTTTTATATAAAAATAAAAACCTGTTATTAATGGTGTCCAAGAGAAGTTTTATAAAGCTACTTTGTTAGGTTTTCAAATGCAAGCCAATATTAGTCAAATTACATATGACAAGAAACCCTTCTACACAAGTGAAAATTCAAATTGAACTCTGCGTTTATATGAAATGTATTATTACAGTCACTTGGATGATATGTGTGACTCAATCAAGATAAAGTACCATTTTTCTGGGCTTTGTTTTGTTACTTCTTGGTTTTGTTTTTTGTTTTTTGACAGGATCTCATGTAGCTCAACTGGCAATGAATTTTCTATGTAGCGTAGCTGAGGATGACCTTGAAATCCTAATCCACCTGCCTCCACCTCTGCTGTGTTGAGATTATAGGCACAGGACATCATATATTTTGTTTAATGTCAAGTAACACAGGTGTTTAGCAGTGTACTTGGGTGGGTTAAAAGTAAACAAATGTATTTTGTATCTCCTTGACTAACATTGCACTTTTTCTTAGCTTAATTCACAAGTATTCCTAAAGATTTTGAGAATACAATAAAGTAAACTAATAACCAACAGGAATGTTATTCAAATTGAGAGCATTTATTTAGAGACACGAACAAAGAGGCCAAGTGGTTAACAATAATACAACAAGACAATTTGTGAATAAGAAAAATCTACTGTTCTGAAAGTTAAATACTTCCATAAAGAAAAAATACTTCTTCCTAACAATCCTTTTAAGCTCGGTAGGGTGGCTCAGTCTACAATCCTAGCATTTAACTATCAGAAATAGTAAGATTGTTGTGAATTCAAGGCTAGCCACAGTTATACAGTGTACTAATCAGGATTCTCCAAAGAAACAGAACCAATAGAAATGGATATATGTTAAAGGGGGTTTTATTAGATTGGCTTACACAATATGGTCTGGATTGTCCATCAATGTCTGTCTTTATACTGAAAAGGCTAAGAACATGGTAGTTGATTAGTCTACTAGGCTTAGTGCCTTAGCAGTTCCAATTTGGTGCCAAAGAAGGGTTCCTGGAAATTCACTGTTCATCAGTCTATGTTGAAAGGCTGTGGAATCTAGGTCCAGATGTCAGTGAAGAATAGCAGAAACAGCAGCAGCAGCAAAGTATGTAAACTCACCAGCAAGATACAAAGGAAAGCAGGCAAAAACCAAATGCTTTTCCTTAGGCTTTCCTTATATCTGGACCACTCAGGTATAGGTTTGATCTTCTGACTTCCATGAACCTAATTCAGAAAATCATTCCCAGGCATTCTCAGTGGCTAACTCAATCTAAATAATCTCTCAGAGGTATTCATGCTGGCTTCTCTCATGGGTGATTCTAAATCTTGTCAAGTTGACATTCAACATTTATTTATCACACGTTACAAGTTCCAGACCAGCCTGGGCTACAGTACAGTGAAACAAACCTCAAATAACAAACACCCTGAAACCTCATACAAAAATCTCTCTTAATTATAAGATATAAACACAGATTTCTGACAGTACACAGACTGCTTGGCTTGGATAACTGTGGTATAAGACCCCAATATTGTATCTTCTGTTCCTCAAAAGCTGTACCATGAAAAAGACATCATCAAGTTCTGCTGCTACCTTAACATGGACCCTTGGGTCACAGTTGCATCAGCTTCTGTATGCTGATCCTGGGGAAACAATTTGCTAGGCAATTGCTTTCCAGAAGCAGGAAACCCCACCTGCATTCTGAGTTTAGGGTCTTTCCTTTCAAATAAATTACACATTTTAACTATCTTTTTGCTGCTCCTTTTCACTAGACCTGGATCTACAGTGGTGAGCAGTAACCATTCCACAGCTTGAAGGATGTCCTGCCTTGAAATGTCTTCTGCCATGCAAACTAGTCTCTTACTCCTGAACAGCAGCCTCACTCATGTTCTCAAGACAGTGCAGAGGAATAGTCCACATCACTTCCTGATTGAGTCTTTGCTTCTGTCTGAAAGCTTGTGAACCAGCCTTCCACTGTCCACATTCTTTGCAGCCTTTTAGGCCTTTTGAATTCCAATCAGACTATCTCAATAAGCTTGGTTGACAGCATTTAAGAACTTTTTCTTTTTAGTCAGAAGTTTGAAACTCTTCCACATTTCCCTTGAAGACTAGTTCCAAAACCTAAAAACCACATGTTCAGGTCTATCACAATGATCCCACTCTCAGTAACAGTTTCCTGTACTAAGCTACTTTTTTCATTAGTGTGACAAAAAACCCTAACTAAAAGCAACTTAGGAGAGGGAGGAGTTACTTTGGCTTACAGTTCAAGGTGATACAGTCTATCCAGACAGGGGAAGTGGGGCATCAGGTGCAGTCATGTCGAATTGAAGTGAGGAAGTAGAGGCTGTGAACTTTGGGAGTCTGATAAGTTTGGGAGTCTGCCAGGCAGTTTATTGCCAGCATGTTTAAACACAGTACAATTTTGAAAAAAAAAATCCTGCTGTAATACAATCCTCAGTGTAAGTTTTCTCAGGTCCCACCTGGCCCCACAGTCCCATGTTCCTCTGGTCCTGCCTGGCCAGGTGGTCCCTCAGCTGCTTATAAAATAATCGTTCAGAGGCTTAATATTAATTACCAATTGCATGGCCTATGGCAGGCTGTGGTGATATTTTATTTGTCTTTCCTAATAAAATTTATCTGAGGGTCAGAGGAAAAACGGGGCTGCCAGCCACTAATAGAAAACAATAGCCATGCAAGTTAGCACACGCCCTTAATCCATTTGGTTCTCTGTGACTCCAAGGTCACATGGGGAACTAGCAGTAGGAGGTGGTGGCACACGCCTTTAATCCCAGCATCAACCTTAGAGTTCTGAAGATCCATGCAGACAAGACAGGAAGTGATGTAGCTTGGGAGGAAAAAGCCAGGTTAGACCGGAAGGCTCGCTCTTTGCTCCGCTTCGCTCTTGGGAAGTAGAGGCATCGTTGGTGAGTGGTGGCTTGCTCCTAATTCCTCTGATCTCTGTCAGATTTTCACCTTTATTTCTTGTTCCGTGTGTTTATTAATAAGACTGGTTAGAAGTTCTTCTTACAGCAGGCTTCTTGCTAGCTAGCTCTTATAACTTAACCCATTTCTATTAATCTATATTTTGCACGTGGCCATGGCATTACCAGTCTGTTGGCATCTTGCTGTTCCTTCAGCAACAGCTGGCGTCTCTCTCCCACCTTGCCTTTCTCTTTCCTGTATCTCTCCTTGGATTTCCCACCTGCCTCTAAGCTGCCTTGCCATAAGCCAAAGCAGCTTATTTATGAACCAATGGGAACAACNTATATTAACAGCATACAGAAAGCCATCTCCCAGCACACTAGTGCACAAGGAGGCATAATTACATCAACTCATGGTACATGCCATTCTTTCAAGAAGATGGTTCTAGAGATAGGCTACCTGTATTAGTTTAAGGATCTAGGGAAGGATCTGGTGTGGTCTCAATCATATGACAGCACATAGGTCNTTTGGGCTATTAGTCCTGGTTGTGGGAGCTTGAGGGTGCCCCTAGCTATATAGATAAGGTAANGGTCATTTAGTCTACTAGCCACCTCTGGTCCTGTTTGTGGGAGCTTGTCATGGCTTGGCCCTACAGATAGAGTAAATTACCTGCCTATTATCCCAGCCTTCTGGATGGAAAAACCAGTTATACACCTTTTTCTTTGAAAGGACAATCCTGAATACTTAACATTCCTGGTTTCCTTGGTGATCTGTGGGCTCAAGGACCTTCGTGCTCCCAACGAGAGGATGAACAGGAAGTAGGGTAAGTTTATAAAACATCAAGTTCTACCCCCACTGACCCCAGTTTCCTCCAACACAGCACCACCTCCTTGATGTTCAACAGCATTCTCAAAACGCACCACCAGCTGGGGAACATGTTCAAACACATGAGCTTATAGAGGGTATTTCACATTCAACAGGGAATTATATAAATGTGGATTTAAAGAGACAGTATCAAATGAAAAGAGTCCTTTGTGACTCCAATTCTCTTTTGGCAGAAGGCAGGCTGAAAAAGCCACTCAGCTGTCAATAGGAGGCATATCATAGAGAAAAGAATAGATTCAGTGAAGGCCAAGAGGGATGGGAGCAGTAGACAGAAAACGAAATAGCAGAGGGAGCAGAATTATGTCCTAATGAAGGAGAATCCTGTGCTCCCCAGTACATTTCAGAATTCTGCTTTCCCAAAGGGCTGAACATGTAGAATCACATCAAAGAGCTTTGTGTGAATCTGGACTGGACACAGGTGACAAGATACACAAAGTTGATTTGGGTAATTTTCTTAGTTTATTTTCTGTTGCTGTAACAGAATACCCAAGACTGGAAAATCGGCAACAGGCAAACAAACAAAAATAAAGACCCCCCCAAAAAACCCCAAAACAAAAAACCAAAAAGTCTATTTTGGCTCATGTTTCTGAGGCTGGAAAATCCAACACTGAGGGCCTGCNTTTGGTGAGGATAACCTTGCTGGTAGGGACTGACAGAGGCCTGAGCCAAACTGGCTTCTATACTAGATCCAGTCTGAGATGGCACTAACCCTTTAATTCATAAGTGAGTTCCTGTGTAGGCTNTTAGACATTGAACTGCTTCCGTCTCTATACCTCACAATGGGGACTAAATCTCCACGTTAGTTTCTGTAAGGACTTCCAAAACACAGTGTGGGTACAACAAAACTTTCTAAGTTGGAATCTAGTTGCCTTTTCCTGAAGGGGATGCAGACCACTGGGAAAGAAGACAAACTGTACAACGGCTTCAAACAATCACGTCTTCTTAAGTTCTACACTCCTTTGCAATGTGATTGCTGGTCCTCCCAGTGCCTTGGAGCCCCAGCAGACACACAAGTAAGTCTGGAATGAGGATTATGTGGAGATGCCCAGCAGCCTCAGATGATGTCCCAGCTGAAACCCAACAGCCTCAGATGTCCCAGCTGAAACCCAACAGCCTCAGATGATGTCCCAGCTGAAAGCAGCCATCAGCAAACCTGCCAGCTAAGCTCAGCTGGCTAAGTTCAGGCAAGTCTGACCAAATAATCACCAATCACCCCACAGAAAGTCATGAAAAGCAAGTCATGTTGTTTAAAGCCACCAGCTTTTGATGTGGTTTGTTATGCAGGAAATAATTATGGTAGCAGCTTAGCTCCATTATGTCTCACATAGTCTTATGTGGACAAAACCTTATATTCTGACAGATGTATTAGTTTCTCTTGCGAATAAAGATGCTAGATGTTATAAAAATGAAATACCACGAATTGGTGAGTGTTCTTTAATCTTTATTGAGTNACCATAAACCATGGTGTTATCTTGAAACCAGAATGAAGTGATACACATCTAAAAATTTGTTTTGGTCTGATTTGGCATTACTGTAAATACANCCTCCATGTATCTACTACCTTCTACAGGGTAGGAGTAACTGCCATTAGCTTCAATAAGACTAAGTTGTTTTTTTTTCTTATAAAGAAAATATTTAATTGGGGTGGCTTACATTTTCAGAGGTTTAGTCCATTATCATCATGGTGGGACATTGTGGCATGCAGACAGACATGGTGCTGGAGAAATAGCTGAGAGTTCAACATCTTGCACAGGCAACAGGAAGTAGTCTGCGACACTGGGTGTTATCTTGAGCCTAAATGAGACCTCAAAGCCCACCTCCACNGTTACATTCTTCTTCCAACGAGGCCAAACCTACTCCAAAAAGGCCACACCTCCCAATAGTGCCACTCCCTTTGGGGACTATTTTATTTCAAACCACCACATTCCACTCCCTGGCCCCCAAAGATTTGTAATCATAATGCAAAAATGCATTCAGTCCAACTTCAAAAGTCCCCATAGCCTATAACAGTCTCAAACTTATTAAAAACTCTAAAGTTCAAGTCTCTTCTGAGATTTATGCAATCTTTTAACTGTAATCACCTGTAAAATCAAAATCAAAAAGCACATCACATGCTTCCAGTATATAATGGCCCAAGATATACATTACCATTGCAAAACATAGGTAAGGTAGCATAGTGAGGAAATACTGGACCAAAGCAAGACCGAAAACCAGCTAGGCAAACTCCAAACTGCATCTCCATGTCTGATGCTGGAGTTCTTCAGATCTCCAACTCCTTTCACCTTTGTTGACTGCAACAATTTCTTTCTTTTNAGCTGGTTTCACTCCCTGTTAGCAGCTCTNCTCAGCAGATATCCCATGACTCTGACATCTCTAATATCTTGGGGTCTCCAAGGCAATCCAGGCTTCAACTTCACAGCTTCATGCAATGGCCTCTCTAGGCATCCAATCAGGGACACCCCTGACACATGACTGGCCTTAGTGGCTTTCCTTAGTCATTGAGGCAAATTCCATGGACCCTTTCTTCTGTCCTTAACTTGAACGCTAGAACCACATGGCTGAAGCTGCCTGCTGCTTGCTGGGGCTGGAACATGCCCCCTTTGTTTGATTACATCTTTACCAGCTTTCTATTTTTGATAGTTTCCTTCACTACCTAAGCTTGGCTGTTCTGGAACTTGCTCTGTAGAGCAGGCTGACCTTGAACTCAGAGATCGACTAGCCTCTGCCTTCTGAAAGTTCTAAGTTTAATGGGGAAGCTGTATGACAGAGTAAAGAAAAATAACCATATGATGAAGTAAAAGGAGAAATATTCTTTAGACTTATCACTCTTCTAGATACAACTATAGTTGTAGAGACGCATTGCAACAATAAAAAATATTATTTAGTCAAATGGCAATATTGTCATCTTCATTAAAAAGCCATGAAGGGCCTGCAAAGATGGCTCAGCATTTAAGAGCTTGTACTACTCTTGCAAAAAACCCAAGTTCCATTCCCTGACAGGTGGATCACAACTTCCGATAACTCCAGCTCCAGGGGATCCAATGCTTCTGGAATCTTCGGGCACTTGCCTACATGCACATGTGCCCATGCTGATACAGAATTTTTTTTAAGTGAAGAAATGAGCTGGGCACAGTGGTACACAGTTAGAGTTTCAGATACTTTGAAGGTTGAGACAGGATACAGAAAGATTGCTGGATCCCAAGATAGCTCAACCAGCTTAAGCACAGGGGATGCCCCCACCTTTACCCTGAAACAGGATATCATCACAGTCCAGGCTGGCCTGCAACTTGTTATGTACTTGAAGCTGGTCTTGAACTTCCTTCTGTTTCTGCTACCTCCACCTCCTTAGTGCTGGGATTACAGCCCTGTACTATCACATTCGGTTTATGTGGTACTGTGGATTGAACCCAGGGCCCTTATACGTGGTGAGCAGGCACTCGACCAACTAAGCTATATCCCCAGCTCTGCTCTTGACTTTTTCATGTTGAAGAATTTTATTAAGATATTGGGATTATACAGTATTTGTTTATTCAATCATTTTCTTATTTGTTTGGCAAATAGTATATGTTTGTTTATGTGCTAAGCATTGTGTTAGACATTGGAGATATTTTGTGAATATAAGATACATGGCTTCTTCCTCCCCAGGGACTAGCTTTCATAGCACCAGGAGGTGCTTGCTATGCAAAGCAAGGAAACAATCAATAGCCCTACCCAGAGGGGATACTTCTGAACCACAACAAGGACCAGCATGGTAAGACATTCCCAAAGGTGCAACTGTGGTACTCATATCCTGATGGTAAGCAATAGAAGTCTGACTTAATGTCCACTCAACAAGAGGGAAATCATGCTTGTACTGGAAACCTACCCAACTACCTGGGGCTGGTGAGTCGATGGACCTTAGTGGATGCCATACNATCTCCACTTTATTAGACCAGTATAATTCCAAATTTCATTCTACATACTATTCCTGATACCCACATATGAATGTAGATCTCACTGCTTATCAAAGAAGCTTCTCTTGCAGCCTACAGAGACAGACCACTCCAGAAAACCACAAAGAGTCAAAATACAGAGAAGTGATGGTGGGTGCTCAGCCTTGTAGGATAAAACTACAACATAACTCCTATACCCCAGGCTCAGGGAACATCTCACCAGAGGGGGCAAGGAGATTATAAGACTCAGAGGACCACTGAAATTATATCTCTTAGAAATGACAGAGAACCTATACCCATGATTCCTCAACAATANGTCTGTCTAAACAAGATCCAATCAATGACAGCACTAATAGACATACTAACATGGAAGGGAGCACTGTCAAGGGGCCCCATTCCCAGACAAAGAACTACAGTCAAAGCTGAGAGGAAGAGTTAGTCTTCCCCAGGGATGAGCCATTAAATGATAATACTGATTGGTTGGCTCTGAAATCATGTACATACAAACAATAAACAGACTCAGCTATTTGTATTTATAAATTATGTATATATTTGCAGTAATAATAATTAAAGGAAAAGGGGCCATGAATTTGAGAGGAAGAGAGGATGTGGGAAGGGGCTTAAAGGAGGAAAGGAAAGGGGGAATGATGTAATTAAAATTTTAAAAAGGATCCTCCCCAAAAAAAGATATCTGTCTTTTGACCTCATTTGTCAATTGTGGGTAGAGAGTAGGAGGATAATATAAATGCAAATATACTATTAAAATGGAGTTTCAGCTGGGCGATGCTGGCACACACCTTTAATCCCAGCACTCAGGAGGCAGAGGCAGGCAGATCTCTATGAGTTCAAGGCCAACCTGGTCTACACAGTGAGGTCCAGGACAGCCGGTCACACAGTGAAACCCTGTNTCAAAAAACCAAAAAAATAAAATGAAACAAAATAAATGGAGTTTGAGGAGGTGAAAACATGATACTTATTTGTCATCTTTGCATTACTACAACCAAATACCTGAGGCAATTAACTTACAGACAGAAGGCTTATTAGCTTATTCTGGAAATTCAAATACAAGGCATTGGTTGTCCTCTGATGAGGGCTGTGGATGGCAATGGAAAAATCAACTCTGGGAGTAACTGTCCACATCGCACATGAAGCAGTGTGGAGACGAGTAAGGTATAGCTCAGCAACGCAATGTCTTTCAAGGGTATAAGCCTTCGATGACCCGAAGGGTCCACCTCTGAACCCTCTACAGCGCCTCCCAATACTGCTATTGTGGGGAACCAGTCATTTGCATATGAGCCTTTGGAGGACAGTCCAAACCATAACGAGGGTATAAGTAGGGTTCTGTGGATTAGTTTTGTAACTTTCTTCAACTCAGTAGTCTTCAGACTCCAACTGAAGTACTACCACTCATTTTGCAAGGGATAAACTATTTTTGCAGGGAGTGCTACATCTTGAGTCTTCATATCCCAAGCTACTAGAGACCCATCTATGCTCATAGGGATCATATCATGTGGGGATACTTATATGTATTGTATCTTTTTGTTATTGACTATCCAAAGATGCTGCATGAAAGAAAACATTCTTTATCTTCCCTTAGGGTTTCCAGCTGGTACTTAGTAGATTAAGGAAGAAAGAGTATGTCTTCAGAGGGCAATTTGAGGATTCTGAGTGTGATTTCAGTAGTTTCAAATGTCTAATATCTGCTGCTTATACCCATGGTAACGTAAGGGTGCAACTACCAGCCCCCTGCATAGCTATTTTATTGCAGTGTCTTTGAGCCACCTTGAACACAGAGACCACTTGATATTTGGGGACACCCAAGTAAGTGAGTAATTGACTCTCCCCAAGTGACTCAGAAGAACCATAGCAGGAAAGCTACCATCGTAGGGCACAATTTTCATTCCTGTTGCATTTCTATTTGGATGTGCTCTAAATTTTGATTTGCTTTTTTAAAAAAATGTAAACCATGCTGAAATCATATGGCAAATCATCTAAAGAAGAAAAGAAGGCAAGAAAAAATGTAAACAGAAAATAAGACAATATATACGCTGAGTATTTTAAAAAGATTGTGAGTCAGGTAGTGGTGGCACAAACCTTTAGTCCCAGCACTCGGGAGGCAGAGGCAGGTGGATCTCTGAGGGTTTCAAGCCAGCCTGACCTACAGAGTGAGTTGCAGGATAGCTAGAGCTGTTACAGAGAAACCCTGTCTCGAAAAAAAAATTTGTGTGTGTGTGTGTGTTTGTGTATGTGTGTGTGTGTGTGTATGGTGTATGTGTGGTGTGTAGGCCAGAAGAGGGCATTGCATTCCGTGCGCTGGAGTTATAGGTGTTTGTGAACCCCCTAATGTGGGTGCTGAGAACTGGATTTGTGTCCTAAGCAAGTTCAGTGGGCACCTTAGCCATCGAGCCATCTCTTCGGCCCAATGGCTTTTTTAAAAAAATTATCTTTTGTGAGAAAAAGATTTGTCTTACATAAGTTTCATTATTGTAAAAACTGAAATTACAGTCTATTTTGTAAAACAAAAGTTGTAAAAGTCAACACCTATGCTTAAAAGTGCCAAAATCAAATGTCAGCACGCACATTGCTAAAAATTCACCAAGGAAAGGAGGAAACCCCAACGAGTACGCACAAATCTTCCTTAGCTGACAGATACTGGGATATGGTTCACAACAAAGGAGAAACCTCCAAGAAGGAATTGATACCCAAGAAATAAACTTTCTTTACTCAACTGCAAAGTTTATCAGCAAAGTTAGACCCTCTTCCTTCCTGGAGGAGCTGAACTTGATTGCTCTAATTTTCCCGTAATCAAGTACAGTCCTTTTCTTTTAGTGCCTTTCAAAGCTGCTCTTTATCCTCTTCCTCTAAGTTTAAAAGATTCCTCACCCTCTCATGCCATTGGCCCCTTCTCGTGCTTACTTGATCTCTGCCCCTCCCCCATTTCCTAAACAGTCCTAATC
>LZPO01035138.1:6513-16541 GCA_001675575.1 Neotoma lepida
TGTTACAGGTGCTTCAAACCCTCTTCTTACCTCCTTGGGCACCTAGCAAGAATGTAGTGCACAGACATATATATAAATAAAACACTTACACAGATAAAATAAACCAATCTTTATAAAGAAAAAAGAAACCCTGCATTCAGGCTCGTTCTTGGCTTGCTCTGCCTCTTGCTAAACTGCTTTATATACAGCTCAGAACTACTTGCCTGAGGGGTGATGTCACTCAAAGTAGGATAGGGCCTCCTACATCAAATAATAATCAGGACAATCTGTCACAGACATTCTCATAGACAAATCTGACCTAGGCATTTCATCAACTGAGGTCTCTTATTTCTGATGACTTTGGACTAGGTCAGCTTGACAAAGATAACTTGGATTCTGCCTGTGTTCATTAGGATTGCTGTTATTGTGATAAGACACCATGACCAAGGCAACTCATACAAGAAAGCATTGATTTGGGGCTCACCNTATNNGAAGGTNAGAGTTCATGACNGTNATGGTGGGGAACATGACAATAGGCAGGCATGGTACTAGAGTAATAGCTGAAAGCTCACATCTCAACACAGAAGCATGAGGCAGAGACAGCTNACTGNGAGTGACATNGGCTTTTGAAACCTCAAAGTCCACCTCCAGAGACACACCTCCTCCAACAAAGTTACACCTCCTCATCCTTCCCAACAGTTCCACCAAGTGGAGACCAAGCATTCCAATGTAAAAGTCTATGTGGCTATTCTCATTCAAACCACCAGATTACCATAGCTCTTCTCTATTGTTTATTTTGTCTCTATCTCATTTTTGTTTTCGTTTTTTGAGACAGGGTTTCTTTGGATGTCCTGGAACTAGCTATACAAACCATGGTGGTCTTGAACGCAGAAATCCTCCTGTCTCTGTGCTATGGGAATTGGGATTAAAAGAGTGTGCCACCACCACCCGATTTCTTTATCTTATTTCTATAACTTCACTTAATCCCTTTTCCCCATTTCCTTTGATACTTCAATGGTTTGTCTTATGAGCAAAACATGGACCAAAGGAGAACACAGAACACAGAAATCCAGGGTAGATCAGCATCTCTCCTCAGACCACAAAATGACATATGGGCCTTGAGCACAGNAGAACTTNACTTGGCAACTGAGCTCCTGAAACACTGTGAATCTCAACTATCCCCAAGAAGGGCTATTGCAGTATGTTAAGAGCACAGAACAGACACAGAGATCAATGGAACACAACAAACAACCCAGATACAAAATCACACGGCTATAGACACGTTTTGACAAAGATGCCAAAAGTTCACATTGAAGAAAAGATGGTCTCTTCAACAAATGCTGAGAAACCTGGACTCCCCCACACAGAAGAAGGAAACTAGGTCCGTGTATCCCACTCTGCACAGAATCAACTCCAAATGAATCAAAGACCTTAATGTGAGAACTGAAACTAAAAATATTAGAGGAAAACATTTAAATATATAGGAATTGGCAAAGATCTGATTTCAGTTCCCAGCATCCACATCAGGCAACTCACAACCACCTGGAAACTCCAGTTCCAAGGGAAACAATGCCCTCTTCTGGCCTCTGGGTGAACTGCACTCTTGTACATATACTCACATACAAACGCACACATGCACTCAATTTTTAAAAATATAATAAGTCNTTTTTAAAAGACAGAAGAAAGGNTACAAGTGATGANGAAATAAAATACTTACTTGCCACTGAGATATTAAGATGATCACTTGGATGAGAGGCCCAGAATGGGGCTTCTGTCTGGCGGTACACACAACTGTACCTTCCTGCATCATGGACTGTCACATTCTGAAGGGTGAATTCCACCATGTCATTTTCTGAAGTCAGACACTGTATGGGGGATGAAGTTCCCTCTTTTAGCAGGGCAAACGTTTTATACTGTGTCGAGTTGTGTGGCTTCTGACAATGTAGCTTCACCTTTTCTCCTGTGGTCACCCGACCCAAGTGCTGGACTTGGAGGGAAGGCTGAGACAAGTATCCTGTAAGAGAAACAAGATCTAAGGGGGAGGGGTCAAGCCTAGAGTCCTATATTTATCCTTCCAGTCCTGCCTGGAAGTGTCCTGCTGATGCTGAAACTTTCCCATGGTCTATACTGACTCTCAAAAGACATGTTTTTATTAATTAAATTTGTTTGTAGACAATTCTGCAAATGTANACAGCACATACTGACCATTTTCACCCCACCTACTTAATACCCTTCTCATCCCCACAACTCTCTCTTGTGTTCATTTCTATTCATTTTGTTTGGGGACTCACTGAGACTAACCAGGGCCATTTGTGTGGCCATTGGTTGGGAGCTATCTGTTGAAGACCATTGGACTCAGCAGAGGGTACACAATTAAAGACAGTGGTCCCTCTCTCCCAGAGTCTATCCATAGTTAATAGTTTAGTCATACACAATAGGGCCCTGAAAGCCCTTTCTCTCCTTTGATTTACTGTTGATAGAGTCATTCTTGTGTGGGACCAGTGCAGAACAGAGATTTTTATTTCACTCTTACAGATCTGAGGAAATTTGAGGTAATCAATTTTGTCCTTGTCACCTCATGTGGTCCTTTACTGCTCTGGAGGTGAAATTTTTCTAAAATTACATTGTTATTTACTTATTGGGCAGGGTACAAGCCATGTGATGAAGGTGAAGGTCTAAGGACAACTTGTGGGTGTCTCTCCTTCTACTATGTGGGTCTCTGGGATCACATGTGGGTCGGTGGACTTTGCAGACAAATCATCTCCCAGCTGAGCCATCTGACCAGCTCCAGGTGATGCCCCTTTTGTCCCTACCTACAATCCCTTGGCCACATGCTCACTCCTGTTTGAAAATCACTGTATTTTGACTGAGGAAGGTTCTCCTTACCTGTGACCAATAGTAATAGGNCATCACTGGAAAATGAGATTTTATTGGGGGACTCCTTTAAATAGTAGTCACAGGTATAATATCCAGCATGACTCAGCTGAAGGTTAGTCAGACGAAACTCAGCTGTCCCCTCTGTCAAATGATGTGGAAGCCTGGAATCCAAAATAGTATCTCCCTTTCTGAGAACAAGCTGTATGCCTGGGGTGGGACTCACACACCGCAGTGTCACGTTGCTATTCTCTGATGCCACTGAGTTGGGCCAAGCCCTGAGGCTGGGTTTGGGAAGGAGATCTGGAGGGAAACAAAAATCTGTCTTTATCTGTCACATCCACCTGCTCCCAGGAAGGAAATGAGGAACACGTGTGAAGAAAGCTCAGGTTGGTTGGGGTTGAGTCACTTATCATCTCTCTTTGTTTGGCCATCATTCAAATCTGCAAAACAGTTATGAATGATGTACAGGTACTGCTGAGAGCCACCTGATTACCATCCGTGGTTCTAAGGAGCACCCCAGAGGTTCCAGCTGAGCTCAGAGTCCAAGTTCACACATTCAGAGTTTGCATGCTCCCACAGCTAGACTCTGGGTTAGGCCAACTTAGCACTCTCTGTTCCCTGAGACTCTCCTCTGCCACCTCTCTGCTTTCACTCCCAGTATTTCAGAGTTTCCAGGTTCCCCAAATCACACAGCTCCTTCCATTCTCATATCATTCTATCCCCCAATTTTTTATTCCCATCACTTCAATTAGAGCNTTGATTTTTGTGTGTGGATTCCATACTCCATTCCAGTGACAGATAAAAGCTATGCAGGACACTGGGGAAATCCTATTGACTGAGTATGAGTCTGGCTTCTTCCTGATGTCAGAAATGACTTTTACATGCCTGGGAGTCCCCTGAAAGTCTCTTGGAACAGGGCAATCCTCCTATCATGACTGGTTTGTTGCCTTAGGTGACATGCATCAGGATAGATATTTTCAAGATATGATGGAGAATTGGATGAGTGACACCAGAAATAGCAACCATCATGTAGTCAAGAATCACCTCTACTCCAAAACAAGGAAGAGGAAGAGCATTAGAAATCATAAAAGATGGGCTGGAAAGTCCTCAGAGGAGTTAAGAGCACTAGCCACCCTTCATGAGGACCCAGGCACCTATATGGTGTCTAACAACCACCTGTTACTGCAGTTCCAGGGCATGTGACACCCCCTTCTTGCCTGTAGAGGCACCAGGCTTGCACTTGGTTACAGACATACAGGCAGGCAAAACAGCCATACACATAAAAAAAAGAGAATTGAAATAATTGATGGAATTATATTGAACTTTGATCAGAGAAGCTCCTTTTTAGAGTTGGCAGCAGTCGGTGGAAAGATAACAACTGATCTGGGTGCTGAAAGTAACAGGGATTTCCATACCACCATTGCCTACACCATCACCACTACCACCAACACCACCATTATCTCCACCACCACCATCACTTCTACCATCACCATCACACCCACCCACAACCATCACCACCAACACCAACACCATTACCACTACCACTACCACCACCACCACCATACCACCACTACCACCATCACTTTCACCATTACCACCACTATTACTTCCATAGCCACCACTACCACCATCACCAAACCTCAGGGAACATCATAGAAGAAGCAGAAACAGAAAGAGTGTAAAAGCTAGAGGATGGGAAGGAGTACTGTGAAATGCTGTCTTCTGGACATGACTCAACTATTACACTCATGAACATGCAACAGCTATGGTTGCCTGAACTAGACCTGCACTAGATAAAGTCAGCCAAAATCTTATCTTAGATGGATAGACGATCTCTAGGTCCCACCACTTACTGAGTGACTGTTGGCAGCCGATAGTTGCCAGGAGTAGAAGGGGGTGATCGTTTTTGAGGATGTGATCACTCAAATGTTTCCCATGCTCCAATGATGGCACCACACCTATGCACATAGGGGCAGCACTAATTGTACTTAGTGGGTTGTAACAACAACAAGAACAACAAGAAGATGAGGCTAGAGAAATGGCTCAGAGTTTGTACTGTTCTACCAGAGGACCTGAGTTTGATTCCCAGTGCCCGTGTTAGACATCTTACAACCATCTATAATTGCAGCTCCATGGGATCTGATGCCCCTTCTCATCTGCATGGTCACACATACACACAAAATGAGAAAATTTAAAGACATGAAGAGGAAAATTGAGGCTGTGCATGATCATATTTCATTGTATATGCATGATTTTCAAATATGAAAACAATTTGAAAAACTAATAGGATAGCTGAAAACCCCACAGAAACAGAAATTTAAGTGTGAAAGAGGAGACAACCTGCTGAGCTTCTCCATAGAAGATGAGAAGCCGAAGATTCATTTACCACCTAAGCACTGATTAAGGAAAACATTGGTCATCATATTCACAAGACTAAACTACAAATTACAGAAACTTAAGCACTGATGGTATTGTAGAATGACAACAACTTATCCCACGGGACAAATGGGTACTAGGAATGAAATTCATATTTCTATTTGTAAGGTCCAAACTCTGAAGTCAGAAACACAGGAGGGTATAGGAAGCCTGAAGATTAAAGAGAATGTTAGGCAGATTTTATTCACCAGCACATAGGCCACTAAGAAGCAAAATGCTGGCAGGTACCCAGGCACATGCCAACACACATAGGCAGGCAGAGGCACACATGGACAATCACCCAAAAGCCACACAGAGGTAGGCACACAGAACTATAGGCAAACAAGCACACATGCACAGACACATAAACGCACACACAGAAAGAGAAAAAGAGAGAGAGGGAGGGAAAGAGAGAGAGGCAAGTTTGNANAGGTGAAGGCTCTTGCCTTTGCCCTCAAGGTCATATGTATACAGAACCACACACAGGTGAAATTCTGCCATGAACNGTTATATAGCAGATTGTATCACTTGTTTACTTTTGGGTTTAAACAATGAAGTGGACATTCATTGTCAACCGTTTTGTTGTTGTTTTTGTTGTTGTTGACATTATGCCCCCATATGTCCAGTGTTAGCCATCTTAGTCCATGCTACATATCCATGATGTCTAAATATACACTGACTCTCATAACCTTCTTTTCTCTACATCTTCTCTATACCTTGAAGGATCATTCCCAGGCACTGTTTTGAGAGGGAGGATTACTGTTAAAGACTGAACTTGGGAGAACCTGAAAACAGCAGGCAATCACAGTCCAGGAAACCTGGCTGCACTCCTCTACAGTGTCTGTGTGGAAGACAGCTGCTGTGAGGGAGAGGGCCAAGTGCAGANATGTTGAGAAGTTGAGNCATCAGGAGCCTTGGACTGTGAAGGGTGNCNTGGTCAGTGACCACACTCTGTGGTGAGGAGCAGATCCCATCACCTCAGAATAAATGGGGTGAAAGATAGCTCCCTCCCTCAACACACACACCTAAGGTCANCAGACAGATCAAACATCAGAATCTGTGGGACAGGAGAAAGGGCTGTGATACAAAGAAAAGGCANAAAAAACCTATTCACTGGGATGGCAGTAAAATATATTTAAAATTNAGGGAAGGAAATGGATATCCAAACACCAGGTTATGAATTGATATACCAGAAAAGAGCATCTCCATGACAAATTATCATCAAAATGCTAATATGGCAGAGGAAAGAAAAAATNTTAAAATTTGTAAGAGGTAAATTTGAAATCTCGAAAAATAAGACCACACCTCTCAGCATCCCAAAAAGCNAAGGAAACATGCATTGGTGTATTTAAATACCTAAAATTAAATACCTGAAAGTGAGTAAGTTCTAACCAAGGTTGCCATGTACAGATTATAATCAATAACTAGGAAAGGATTGGTCATGTACAATTCCATGAAACAGCAAATCCTTAACATAAATGATGGAGAAAGAAGANGCATGATTCATGTCAACCAGGAATACAACCAGCAGAATTATGGGCATCAGGAAATCTGTCTCAGGCACTGTCCTAAGAGCTGGAGTGAGGCTCAGCACTGGAGAGCAGGTACTGCTCTTGCAGAGNACCAGTTCCCAGCATTCACAAAAGGAGGTTTNCATCCACCTGGAACTCCAGATCCAGGAGANCCAATGCCATCTACTGGCCCCTGCAGGAGCTGCATTCATGTGCACATACCTACACACAGATACAAAACAAAAATAAGGCGTCCAGGGCTTATGGTCCACCCCTTTAATCCCAGCACNNGGGTACAACTCTGTNGCAAGTACAACTCGGTGGGTTCAGGAACATTCTGGACTGTGTAGTGAATTCCAGGCCAGGAACACCTACATAATGAGACTCTGTCTCAAAATTAATTAGTTATAGGATACAAAGATAAACATGTATTAATAAAGGAAACAATTCATCAAGAAAATTCAAAGATTAGGGTCAGGAGAGGTCTCAGCAGGTAAAAGCACTTGCCACTGAGCCTGATGACCTAAATTCAGTGTGCATCCTACATAGTAGAAGGAAACAAATCAATCTCTCAAGTTGTAATTTGAACTCCACATGCAAGCTGTGGCATGTACATACCCATGCACATATATATACACATGTTCACAATAAATAAATAAATAAATAAATAAATAAATAAATAAATGAATAAATAAATAAATATAAAAATAAAATAAAAGGTTGAACAATTGAGTTGGGCATAGTGACTCATGTCTTCAGAACTCAGGAGGCAGAAATAGGGAGGCTGTGAGGTCAAACCTAGCCTAGACTACAAACAAAAAAGCCTAANCTGTATAACAAGATGCTGTCTCAAAAACAGAGAAAGACCATACAGAAATCCTGGTAACAAACAGTGAGATCACATATCAAAAGGGGTTGTATGAAATAATAAAAAGATACACTTATAAAAGCATTACCCTTGGAACTGGAGAGATGGCTCAGTGGTTAAGAGCACTGGCTACTCTTCCAGACGACCTGGGTTCAATTCACACCTTCATATACACATACATGTAGAAAAAACACACATGGCAGATCATAACTGTCTGTAACTCCACTACCAGGGGATCTGACACCCTCATATACACATACATGTAGAAAAACACTGACACACATAAAATAAAAATGAAAAACAGTAAGGCTATACATATTAATACTAATACTAATGAACATAAAGNGACAGACAGGTCTAGATACTNGAATAAAGGTGATTTCAATATACCACTGTTATCAATAGATACACCATCCATACAAAATANGAAAAGGAAACCTAGGAGTTGAACTGCACCACAAATTAATGGACCTAACAGACATTTAAATCATACTCTATCCAACAGCACCGAAGTACATATTCTTTGTAATAACTTTTTCCAAAATANAGCACATTTGGGCCATTGTTATAAGGTAGCCTCATCCAGACTGAAACATTCCCTCAGGAAAGAGGNGGAGGCTGGTGGGAGAGGGAATATTCTCAAAGGTCTCTCCCCCAGCATATCAAAAGGAGTCACTGACTCCTGGGGGAGGAGACTCTGACCAGCCCAACCACAGAGAAAAGAGAATTCTGGGCCTGTTCAGCTGCCTGCAAGTAGTGCAGAGAACTCCATGGTTACAGTGATCATGAGTCATCAGCCATGCTCGAGTGGGCTTTCTGCTGATGCAGTTGCTGTGGAGTTATCCCTACTCTAGGTGAAAAGCCCCCCCACCCATGCTCTTGGGGTCCACAGAGGTTTCCTAGTGAGATCTGAGCTTGCTTTACACAGCAGGGCTGCATAAGGAGATATATTGACCATGGGTGTGGTTACCAGGTGTTTGGAAGGGTCTACACTTGGCTGTACAGAGGGAGGTCTTTTGCTCCACCCCTTGGCATTCCTTTAAAAGCCCTTTAGAGGAGACAAAGGGGCTGGTGGGTTTTGACCCAGGCCCTCCCAAGGTTANCGTATGTTTCTATCTGTCTCTCTCCTCTATATTTCTATCTAAATATTTCCCACTTCTCCCTGCTCAAATGTACCCTGGAGGGAAATTAGGGGCAGGTCTCCCACAGACGGCACCAGGAACATGGACCCAAGAACTTGGTGAAAGCTTGGGGAGTTGGCCCTACAAGAAGCAGTTGGACATGTCCAGTTTTCTAGTTGAAAAATGAAGGCGGGGGTTTTTATTCTTGGGAGTGATAAGTGAGACAGTGAAATGCCNAAGTTGGAAAGTAAGGCTGCAGCATAGATATATCTCTCTATCCAAGTTTCTTTCTCTTTCTCCCTCTCTTAAATTCTNTCTATAAAAATTAAGGAAAAAACATAAAGTAGNTTAGAAATATAGTATAGATAAAACTTAGGATAAGAAGAAAAAACATAAAGTAGAATGCAGAAATACAGCATAAGAAAAAAACTTAGAATAAGATAAGCAACAAGACAGAGGAACTATGTCCTTAATTTTTTAACTATAGTTAGAGCTAGGAAAACAAACTGGGAAAAATCAGAGGAAAAAAAAATCTATCAAAGAGGAGAAAAACTTGGCAGAAAAAAAGATTCCTGTGGAAGATTTTGACCTGTGAACAGTCNCAAGCGGCAGAGGAAATAATTTTCTCTGAGGTGGACGTGAGAAAGATAAAACCCTCCACTCTGACAGCAGTGCCTGAAAAAACTTGTACATCATTCAAACATGGTCCATTTCCTCTTGGCCATGAAGTCAGAAGTTTATAAAACAGAAATCTTGGGAAAAACTTGGTGGCCTTTATCTCTCAAAAACTGAAAGCTTTCATGGGAAAAACCTACCAATCTCTCTCTCTCTAAAAACTAAAAAGCTTTTCAGAACTTTCTTTCTCAGATTTCTTTCTNTAAGAACAAAAATTTGATTCACCTGGAAGTAACATCATGGGAAAATCACCTGTGTTTGTTCTAAGAAAAAACAAAAACACANCTCTTGGAACAGGGCAAAACCTATCTCCTAGTCTTTCCTTCAAGCCAGTAAAAACAACAACTGGAAGTTCCCTATGGTTAGAGCCTAGCGAGNAAGTACAGGCAGAGAGAAAGTGTAGGCAGAAAGCAGAGCAAAAACAGCCTCCCTCAAGGTGAAGATGCAACAGAGGCAGTGCGAAACACAGGAAGGATCTGTTGGTGTGGAGGAAGCAGTAGAGGCTTTGAAATCCTCCCTGCAATGAGAGAGGCAGGGCTTGAGCTGCAAAAAGAAATCTCTCTGAAAAAGCTATTTTCTCTA
>LZPO01035138.1:20379-36413 GCA_001675575.1 Neotoma lepida
GAACTACAGATCACACCCCTCTGGCATTAAAGAAAGCCTGCACTAGCTGTTTGATGTCATGTTAATTCTCATCTTTCTTTTTTCCTACACATCTTAATTCTTTCTTATCCTTATGCAACCCAGGCATGAGGACCAGAGTTTGTATCCTCATCACCCACACACTTTTTAAGTGAGTGGCCTGCCTGTAACTTCAGCTTCAGAAGGCCAAGACAGAGGATCCTCCAGAAGAAGCTGGGTACCAAAAGTTACCCTATTTGGNAGGGTTGTGATATCCTGCCATGCTAACTAAGGTAAAAGAACAATTGATGACTTCTAGAATTCATATGCATGCACACATATGTGCATTCCTTCCCACACCCAAGGGTGCCTACACACATGCACACAGGGATACACACACATGCACAACATATACATACAAAAATGAAACAATGAGTAAAAATATTCATTTCTGTTGGCTGTCACTCCCTCCCTTCACCAACTGCTCTGAAGATGATCACCTTCCTCCTTCCCTTTCTTCCTCTGATAGATTGACACATGTCATTCTGAGGAAGCCCTCCTCACCTGTGACCAAGAGTAGAACTGCATCACTGGACATTACATGAGGACCCTCATTTTCAGAGCATTCACAGGTGTAGTAGTCAGCATCACTCTGCTGTAACTCTGTGAGATGGAATTCAGTTGCATATGTCCATTCCTTAATGAAATGTAATTTAGATGTCCATGCTGTCGAAACATGTGTGATCCTGGAATCCAAATTAGTGCCTCCCTTTTTAATAACACACTTGGCATCTCTCATAGAAGTGGTACACTCCAGTGTCACATTGCCCCCGGTGGGAATCACAGAGCTGGGCCAGATGCGGAGGATGGGTTTGGAAAGGGGCTCTGAAAGAAAGCAAAACTCAGTTGGATATGACATATTGTCATGCTACCTGGGAACTATTTGAAGTAAGAGATGAATGAAGAGACACTTACCATAGTCCCCACTTATGTCTGTTTGCCCAACACACAGCCCTGCAAGAGAATGACTCATGAGACTCAGTGCCTGCCTGGAGCTCCCTCATCACCCTCCCAGATTCAAAGAATCTACTGCTGAGCTCAGAGTCTGGCTTCACTTGAACAGGCATGTCTGTGCTCCGCTCACTGGACTCTGGCATGTTTCTTGCTCACCAACAGCCCATCTCTGTAGTGGGTAGCTGTTCCAGCTTTGACCTGGAAACACTGTCCCTAGAGTGGCAGCAAATAACTACCACACCTGCCTATGACCTGCCCCTGGGGCTTGGCTGAGACGGGGCCCCTTAAGACCCGAGGTGCATACGTGCTTGGCCCTCCTTGATCCCTCATGGTCCTGGAGGCTGGATTGTAGACCAAGCCAGATTTCTCCACTGGATTACACCTCATCTCTCTTGGATCCTATAACCGAACCCTTACTGGCTTTAAGTTACCCCAGAAATAAACTTCTTTTGATTACTAGATAAATTACATGAAATTGCCTCGTTAATTACTGTTATATATGGCACCCAACATGGGGCAAATTCCTGCTCCTCCTGGGAACCCAGTGCTTCACAAACATGTGGGAATTAAACCACCCCACTCCCAAAACACCAACAATAGATGCTGAGAGAGTTTGTGGGCCCTTGGCCCCAGCCACCACCATGCCATGCTCATCTGCTCGCCCTCCCGCCCCATCACAGACACTCTCACAGCACTGGCTCACTGGCTGGTGACAGGCCCCCAACAGACACTACACTCTTTGTGCCCTGGGGTGACTCCTGACACAGACACAGTGGCACTTGGCTACCCACCTCCTGCCACGTGTGTGTGCAATCCCCTGGCTCGTGATCTCGCTCAATGCTCAGCTACCAGAGAGCCGCCAGCCAGACTATACATCCCCTCCCCCCTTTGGGTTCCATATAGCCACTAACTACACCTAGTATGTGCCACTCGCTGCTCATGGGCAGGCAGATATCAGGGAGCAACTCCACAGCAAGTCCAGTTCCTGAGGGGCTGCATCTCCACCATGCAAGAGAACCTCTGAGTCTGGTTCAAGGGGAAGCTTAGCCCCTAGACGGTGAGAGCCACCCTGACTGAACTTTTTACTTCAGCCCTTGACCACCACGCACAATCTTCCCTGCTTCACCACCACAGGTGCCTGCCTGGGTCACTGTAGTCTTCCATGCCACACCAAGGGTGCCTGCTGGAGTACGCCCGCTGCTGTCCCCATTATTAAACTTGCTCTGCAGCCTATTTTTAGCAAAAACAAGCAAAAGTCTTTGGTGGTACCTGCTTTAGCNACATACCAGGGACACCTACTGGCAGAACTGCATTACTACATCCAAAAAATCATTACAAGGATGGAAACACAAGCAGGTAAGAATACTCAATAATTTTACACCTTAAAACTCATTAATAAATAAGCAAATCAATAAAATTTTCTTTACAAATTTTAAATATTTCTCAAAATATGGCAGGAAATATTACTTCACAAGGATTCAAAAACCTTTTTGCATGTATAATGGATGAAATATTATGGGAAATGTATAATTTTCCTGGACAGCATCTAGCATTTACCATTTTGGCATTTGTGATAATAATTTACATAGCATTGAAAACTGGTTTAATAATAAGAACAAAGATGAGTCATTATTGGGACAGATACAGGCTTTGCAAGGTAGCAACCAAAATTTACACAAAAATATTCTTTCTCTGGAATCTGCTACCCAGGCTTTACAGAGTACCACTACAGACTTGAATAAACAGATTCTTGCTTTGAAATCTAACCAGGATTTACAAGAGAGCAATATAGATTTACTTAAGAGGCTCCCTAGTTTGGAATCTGTTAACTTATTATAAGAACTTCCGTCCATTAATAATAAACGTACAAACAGATTTGATTTTATTGATAGTAAATATGAATACTGAATGGATAGAACAATAACTCTCCAGGGTGATATTGTATAAGGAAGAAAGATTATCATTAACTGATAAATTAAAGTTCATGGAATCATGTGTTTCAGAATAACATAAAAGGCTGCATGATGCCATGAGAAATCTGGAATCTCTTGCAACAGAGGAGGCTCACTCACTGGGACAGACCCTAGGTGCTCATTTGCAAGCCCTTGGATAAACTATCACTAAAGATAACAAGGGACCTAATAAGCAGAAGGGCAAGTCCATACAGGTCGTAACATCTCCAGATGGCTCTCGTACAATGGTTTATCCTGTCATCCTCCATAAGAGGCCAGCAGATGATAGACAACCTTAGCCATATGTGGAATATATATTACAATTGATTTTGATGAGAGATTTTTAAAAATATAAAGGCAGCTATAGTCACATATGGCATAAACTCAGCATATGTAAAACAGATGTTAAATTCGTGGTCTACTTCAAATTGAATCATTTCAGATGACTGGAATCAATTAATTTCAGCTGTTCTAAAATATAGCCAGCAGTTACAATGGAAAAGCTGGTTGAGAGAAGAAGCAAAAATTTAGAGCAACAAGGTAAAATCAGAGGTTTTGAGATCTCCCAAGATCAAACTCTTGGTGAAGGACATTTCACTGATAGGAATGTACAAGTCATTTGTACAAGTATAATGAGCATACAATATCTCTATGCCATACAGCAACTCTAAATGCTTGGGAAAAAATTCCAGAACCAGGAAAACCAACTGAGGTATACACAAAGATATTTCAGGGACTGAAAGAACCCTTCAATTTTTACAAAGGTTGACCACAGCTATAATAGAAGCTGTGTCAGAGAAAGGATTAAGACAAATATTAACTGACTCTTTGGCATTTGACAATGCTAATACAGAATGCAGACGATTACTTATGCCATTAAAGGTCAGGCCAGCTCCTTTGGAAGAATGGATTCAGTATACTAATGGTGTTGAGTCTCTTCACCATAGTAATGGGACTTGGATAGAAGAGGCAATTTCCAGAGATGGAAGAAGGCCCCGGAATACCAGATGTTTTAAATGTGGTACATCAGGTCAGATAAGTAAAAACTGTACATGGGGTGCTCCTAGAAGTAATACTCCTCCTAGAAATAACCAAACAGAAGACCCAACACTCTGGATTATGTAGAAGATGTGGCAAAGGCCGACATTGGACCAAAGAGTGCAGATCAGTAATAGATATACAAGGCAACCCTTTGCCAACAGGAAAGGCCTCAGGGGGTCTCTTGCAGGCCCCCAAATCGAACATGATCCAAACATTTCCAGCCACTGTGGAGGAAATGCCTCTGCAGGATAATTAAATAAGTCAATGCCTAATGTAAAGAATGATACTGCACTGGATGATAGAACAGCTCTGACAGATGAATCAAAAGTTTCAAAGAACACAATAAAATGAATATTTTGGCAGACTTCCATAAATGAACAAAGACCAAAGCTTAGAATTCGAATTAATGGCACTATTCTGGAAGGTCTGGTAGCACAGGTGAGGATGTGACTATAATTACACCAAAATCATAACATCTGAATTAACCTCTTCAAGAAGTAGATGTCCTGCTTTTAGGGATTGGAACTCTATCTCAGATAAAATAGAGTTCAAGATGGGTTGAATGCATATGGCCAGAAAGACAGAGAGGAAAGATGAAGCCATATGTGGCAAATATAGCAGTGAATCTTTAGGGCTGAGATCTGAGCAGTGGAATACGCAGATTAAAATTCCTCCAGTCTCAGAAAGGGAGCACAGGCCAATGCATATTTCTTGGAATAATATTATAACATACTATAAAAAATAGCCACCAACCCTTCAGGCTGTACATACAGCACAATTGTTGAACTCTCAGAAGTACCAATAGCCCTACCTTTGAAATGGTTAACTGATAAACCTGTCTGAGTTGGACGATGACCTTTGACAAAAGAGAAGCTACAAGCTTAAGAATAGCTGGATCAAGAGCAGTTAAATGATCAACACATTGAAGAATCTACAAGCCCTTGGAATTTTCCTGGTTTTGTTATTAAAAATAAATCTGGTAAATGGAGAATGGTAACAGACTTAAGAGCAATTAACAAGGTAATTCAACCAATGGGATCTCTACAATCTGGAATTCCTTTGCCTAATTTGTTACCTAAAGAATGGCCTCTTATAGCTATTGATTTAAAAGACTTGTTCTTCTCAATACCCTTACAAGAAAAAAACAGAGAAATATTTGCCTTCATGGTGCCTACTTATAATAATTCTCAACTGGTTAAGAGATATCAATGGATGGTCTTCCCATAGGGAATGTTAAATAGCCCAACTCTGTGCCAATATTCTGTACAACAGCCATTGGTAGGAACACATAAGCAATTTCCTGAATCTATAATTTATCATTACATGAATGACACTTTACTAGCTGATTCAAATGCAGATACCTTAGAAAGAATGTTTGAAGAAGTAAAAAAANNTTTGCCTTATTGGGAATTACAAATTGCTCCTGAAAAGATACAAAGAGGAGATTCTATTAATTATTTGGGATATAAAAAGGTCTACAAAAAATTAGAGCCCAAAAGGTACAAATTAGGAGAGATTGATTATGGACCCTTAATGACTTTCAAAGATTATTCAGAGATATTTCCCATCTATGAACTGTTGTTGGGGTAAAAAAAAATGATGAACTGAGTAATTTGTTCAAAATCTTAGAAGGTAACAAGGATTTAAATAGTCCAAGAGAATTATCAGCTGAAGCTGAGAGAGAATTGGCCTTACTGGAAAAGAAAGTACAGGAAGGACATGTGGATTGTGTGGATCCAAAGCTTATTTACATTTTGGTTATCTTACCCTCNAAGCATTCTCCTACAGGAATTTTAATACAGAGGGAAGATATTATATTGGAATGGGTATTTCTACCAAATAAAGAGAGTAAAAAATTAAAAATTTATGTGGAAAAGATCTCTGACTTGATTTTAAAAGGAAAATTGAGACTTTGTCAATTAGCAAGAATAGACCCAGCAGAAATTGTAGTACCTTTAACTAAGGATGACATTGACAAATTGTGGGCAGAAAGTGAACCTTGGCAAAAACCTTGCAGTAATTTTTTGGGAGAGATTAACAGCAAATATCCCCAAAATGATAGACTTCAACTTATAAAGAAAGCTGA
This sequence comes from Neotoma lepida, assembly GCA_001675575.1. Lineage (NCBI taxonomy): Eukaryota > Metazoa > Chordata > Mammalia > Rodentia > Cricetidae > Neotoma > Neotoma lepida. The sequence goes on from LZPO01035138.1 coordinate 26,470, forward strand.
ATGGATTCTGCCTCACATTGTACAGGAAGCACCCATATCTGGAGACCACACATTTTATACAGATATAAACAAACAAGGAAAGGCAGGTTACAAATCAGAAAATGTAAGTAAAGTATTCAAAGTCCTTATAATTCGGTTCAAAAATCAGAATTGTATGCTATTCCGTTGGTATTAATGGATTTTTCAGAACCTCTCAAAATAGTTACTGACTCTCAGTATGCTAAAAGAGTGGTCTTACATATTGAGACTGCAGAATTTACCCCTGATGAGTCAGAATTAACTTTGTTATTTATTCAGTTACAAGAAATAATCAGGAATAGGAAGCATCCCATATATATATAATTCACATTAAATCTAATACTGACCTCTAGCACAAAGTAATAATGAGATTGATGAGTTACTAATAGGAAATGTGCTAGAAGCTTCAGAATTTCATAAGAAACACCATGTAAATAGCAAANATTTGAAGAAGGATTTTTCCATCACTTGGCATTAAGCCAAGGAAATTGTAAGAAAATGTCCTACTTGTTCTTTCTATAACCAAACTCCATTACCTGCAGGAAGCAATCCAAAAGGTATACAAAGAAATGAAATTTGGCAAATGGATGTGTTTCATTTCACAGAATTTGAAAGATTAAAATACGTACACCATACCATTGACACCTATTCAGGATTTCAGTGGGCAACTCCTGTGAGTTCTGAAAAGGCTGATTCTGTGATTACACCTATTAGAAGCTATGGCCATCATGGTAATACCTGTACAAATTAAGACTGATAATGCCCCAGCATATGTCTCCAATAAAATGAGACAGTTTTTTGCCTATTATAATATAAGGCATTTTACAGGTATACNACACAANCCCACAGGCCAAGCAGTCATACAAAGATCCAATTGAACTTTAAAGGAGATGCTAAATAAACAGCAACAGGTAACAATGACTCCTAGAAATAGATTGCATGATGCTTTATTATCNTTGAATTTTCTCAATGCTGATGAGAAGGGAANGACAGCTGTGGAGAGACATTGGACAACAGACAAAACTTCTGAGGTAAATCAACNGGTTTATTTCAAAGATGTGGTGATCTCAGAATGGAAACCAGGATACATCCTACATTGGAGAAGGGGTTTTGCTTTTGTTTCCACAGGAGAAGAAAAGCTATGGATACCAACAAAATTAATAAAAATTCGATTTGAACAGGAGAAAACCCTTGATTAAGAGAAGTAAAAGCTCATCTACAGATGTGACATCTCTACAAGTTTTAAGAAAAACTTAACAAACAAGGGTTGAAGTAGAGTTCTGTTTTTGTCTTTACAGGATAATAGAAATACCCATCTTCCAGAAATCATAAGGCCTTGGATATCCAGACATCTGCAACAGAAGGAAAGAATCTATCGGTACCAATCTGCACAGGGTAAAATCTCACTGCCTAACATCTGTATCTCTAACTCTAGAAAAGTTGTGATTCTGATTCAATTATAAATCAAGCTGGCTTTGGAGATGGAAGTTGGCTCCCTCCTTCTCTAAACCCAAGCATATTGCTAAAAGAAAAAATTAAGAGATTCTGTCTCATATCAGAAGAGCCACTTGATGTGGGACAGAAGAAAACCAATAAAAAGGGACCATTGTCACCAAGATTCTATTTTTCTCCATGCTTATTCTTGATTTCTCAGAATTCTTTCTTACATGTCATGTCATCTTTAAATGCAAACTTTCCATTTTGATATTAATAATGTTCAAGTTTTCCACAGTAAAAATGTCTTCTCTAGTAGCAATCTCTGAAGTCTCCAGAAGGAAGATGGGGCCCCACAACAACTCTACCCAGTCCAAAATAATACCATGATATCTAAGAACATTACCCATGATCAACTTTGGACTGAAAACTCTTCAGGACAGTTCTAAGATGAGATGGTCCATCACACTATACTTCTAGGCAGAATCTCAGACAATCTTATCCATTTCTGAGACTAGCTGCAGACTCTATGGATAGCCCTATTGAGACCTAACAATCTAANCTTTCTTATAGCACCCCACAGAGATAACATTACCCCCTAAACAGCAGGAAGTAGCTATAAGAAAATGATGCCCTTCTCCCAAATGTTTAANTGTCTCAGAGTTATGAATGGATAGTTGTAGGGTTGGGCATGGGACAATAAAATTGGGACTCAGTATTGTCTTTTAGAAAAAAAAAGGGGAATGAATAGATATAGGATATTAAGGTACATTATTGTATTTACTAGTAAACTAATTCAATAAAATATCAGCCTTAGATAATTTGCACTGATATGGATTCTTGTATATTGATACAAATGCAAACTATTTTTATAATCCTATTTAAGATAATTTGTATATTGATACAAATACAGAACTATATTTATTGTAATATACAGATATTTCTACTCTTGTTTGAAATATTTTGTTTATTAATTCAAATGTAAATTTATATTTGTCATACTGTATATATGTATGTTCTACCTCTGTTTAGGATATTTTGTATATTGATATACATTTAGGATCATTGTTATATTGTATATTGCAGTATACATACATTCCTACTTCTGTTTAAGCTATTTAGTGTATTGTCACAATCTTGAGGTCATTGTCCTTATATGGTACATCTGCTTACAGACTGTTTATCTTGTTATGTAAAGCCTTAGTCCTTAAGTTATTTTAATAGAGAAGACTTTACTGAGTTATAGTCACTCATGCTTGTAATTTCTATATTTATGTTAGTTAGGTTCTTTAGACTTACAGAAACATATGTCAGATGGATAGGTAGTCTTCAAACACTTCATAGACCTAGAGAATATGGCATTTAAATGTTTTGATAACTTAGAACTCCACTGACGTGAGACATGATTGCTCCTGGCAGCACCAATTTGATTCCGAGAGAATGTTGAGCTTCTGAGACATTTCCATTTGGAAGTTTGTCTTCTTGGCACAAAAAAATGGCCTATTGGGCAAAGAACTGTCCTTGCCTTGACTGTTGACAGTACAAATACTGTCCCTTTTGTATGATCAGGACACAAGGAAAAGTGACTATTGAACTCTACCAAGACAGGGTATGATAGTCTTTCAAAAAACCTGCTTCTGAAAATGGTCTGACAGATACTCTAGGCCTGTAGCCAATTTGAATGCACCAATGATACTGAGAAATTCTAGGTGACTGCCCAGGCTGCCAGCTGTCTCTGTCTACTCTCGCAAGACTCCCTAAAGTTGCTTGGATCCTTCTCCCATTTCTCAGGTGTTATTACACTCCTTGCCTCATTAATTACAGTTATACATGTCTTCCCTAAGAATATGCTTACCATTAAAATCAACCTAAATAGCCAGGCGGTGGTGGCGCACGCCTTTAATCCCAGCACTCGGGAGGCAGAAGAGGGCGGATCTCGTGAGTTCGAGGCCAGCCTGGGCTACCAAGTGAGTTCCAGGAAAGGCGCAAAGCTACACAGAGAAACCCTGTCTTGAAAAAAAAAATCAACCTAAATGTCTATTTCTTAGGGATGCCATAACACAATAATACATTTCACATGGAGTTCTATGCCTTGAGTTCACTCTATTGCCATCTGCCTGCATGTCATGCATGCAGTGCCCACGGAGGCCAGAGCAGGGCAGCAATGTGGTTTGCAGTGGCTCAAATCAAGATGNCTAGGCTGGGTGTTCTTTTCTAGACTCTCCAGGGCAAGATCTATTGTATTACTTAGAAGATTCTAAAGATTCTACTAGAAGAAACTTTACATCTGCTAACTTGCAGCAGGACCAGAAAGATGGCTCACTGAGTAAAGGGGCTTGCTGCCAAGTCTGATGACCTGAATTCAATCCTTGAGACCCATATGGTGGAAGAAGAGAACCTACTCCTGAAATTTGTCCTCTGACCTCCACAGATGTGCTGTAGTGTGTGTGTGTATGTGTGTGTGTGCACAACTCAGATAGATACCAATGAAATACAATAAACAACTCATAACTAAGCCCATTTGGCTGTTGTCATCTGATTGGTAAGGCTGAATACACTTGAATATATATACAATGATACCTCAACCTCAAGATTTTTGATATCTGGAGCCAGGTGACTTTTCACTGTGGAGTCTGCCTGTGCATTCTAGGGCAGCCAGCAGCAGTCCTAGTCTTTGCCCTCTAGATGCCACCTGCATGCCTCCCTTGGGTGGAGCCAGCAAAGTTGAAGCCATGACCAACCCTAGTTGAGAACCACTTATTTATAGAAGTGTGTCCAGCCAGAAAGGAAGAAAATGAGCCCTATGTAGACAGTCACCACCTAACAAGTATGTCTATATGTACTGGGTGCCAGGTACTATACCAAGTACACATGATAGAGATTAACTCAGTGCTGGCTGTACTGCTCAGGTGTAAAGTCACTTGCTAGGTAAGCCTGGCAGCCACACAGAGAGAGATTTGTATATGAACATATTTAAAGCACTATTTATATATAAATGTATATGATTAATATTGTCAACTTTCTAGAATCACGTTGGTGAAAAGCCTTTGATCATGCCTGTGAGGGATTATCTAGATTAGGTTAGCCTCTCAGAATGCTCATGGGGTATTTATTCAATATAGTACTTGGAGTCCTAGCCAGAGCATAAGACAACAATAGGAGACCAAGGGGATACAAATTGGAGAGGAAGAAGTCAAACATTCACTCTTTGTATATGATATGGTATTATACATAAGTGACCCCCAAAACACTACCAGGGATCACGTTCAACTGATAAACAACTTCAGTAATGTGGCAGGATAACAAACAACTCAAAAAATCAGTAGCCCTCCTATACACAAATGATAAATGGGCTGAGAAAGAAATCAGAGAAACATTGCCCTTTACAATAGCCACAAATAATATAAAATATCTTGGGGTAACTCTAACTAAGCAAGTGAAAGACCTGTATGACAAGAATGTTAAGTCTCTGAAGGAAGAAATTGAAGAAGATATCAGAAAATGGAAAGATCTCCCATGCTCATGGATAGGTAGGATTAACATAGTAAAAATTACAATCTTACCAAAAACATTCTACAGATATAATGCAATCCCCATCAAAATCCCAACACAATTCTTCACAGACTTGGAAAGAACAATACTCAATGTCATATGGAAAAACAAAAAAANCAGGATAGCAAAAACAATCCTGTACAATAATGCCACCTCTGGAGGCATCACCATGACTGACAGCAAGCTCTGCTATAGAGATATAGGAATAAAAATGGCTTGGTATTGGCATAAAACCAACATGTGGATGAATGGAATTGAATTGAAGACCCTGACATTAANCCACACACNNATGAANACCTGATTTTTGANNAAGAAGCCAAAACTGTACAATGGAAAAAAGAAAGCATCTTCAACAAATGGTGCTGGTATAACTGGATGTCAACATGTAGAAGATGGCAAATAGATTCATATCTGTTTCCATGCACAAAAGTCAAATCCAAGTGGATCAAAGACCTCAACATAAATCCGGCTACACTGAACTTGATAAAAGAGGAAGTAGGAAGTAGTCTTGAATGCACTGGCACAGAAGACCACTTCCTAAATATAACACCATTACCACAGACACTGAGAGCAACAATTAATAAATGGGACCTCCTGAAACTGAGAAGCTTTTGTAGGGCAAAGGACATGGTCAATAAGACAAAATGACAGCCTACAGGATGGGAAAATACCTTCACCAACCCCACATCTGACAGAGGGCTGATCTCCAAAATATATAAAGAATTCAAGAAACTAGACATCAAAATAATGAACAATCCAATTAAAAAATGGGCTACAGAACTAAACAGAGAATTCTCAACACAAGAATCTCAAATGGCTGAAAGACATTTAAGGAATTGCTCAACATCCTTGGTTGTCAGGGAAATGCAAATGAAAATGACTCTGAGATGTCATCTTACACCTGTCAGAATGGCTAAGATAAAAAACACTGATATGTTGGAGAGGATGTGGAGCAAGGCGAACACTCCTCCACTGTTGCTGGGAGTGCAAACTTATACAGCCACTTTGGAAATCAGTATGGTGGTTTCTCAGAAAATTGGGAATCAATTTTCCTCAAGATCCAGCTATACCACTCTTGGACATATACCCAAAGAATACTCAATCACACTACATGGACACATGCTCAACTATGTTCATAGCAGCATTATTTGTAATAGCCAGAACCTGGAAACAACCTAGATGTCCCTCAACTGAAGAATGGATTAAGAAAATGTGGTACATATACACAATGGAGTACTACTCAGCAGTGAAAAACAATGACATCATGAAAATTTGCAGGCAAATAGATGGAACTAGAAAAAAAAATCATCCTCACTGAGGTAACCAAGACTCAGAAGGACAAACATGGTATGTATTCACTTATAAGTGGATACTAGATGTAAAGCAAAGAATAATCAGACTACAACCCACAACTCCAGAGAATCTAACTAACAAGGAGGACGCAAAGAGGGATGCATGGATCATCTTGGGAAGGGGAAATAGATGAGATCTCCATGAGTAAACTGGGGATGAGGGGTGGGTAATGGAGGGTAGAGGATGAGGGATGAGAACATAAGGGAATGGGATAGTCAAGCTAGAACAAGGATGGAGTGCAAGAGCAATGAAAGAGATACCATGATAGAGGGAGACATCATGGGGATAGAGAGAAACTGGGTCCTAGGGAAGTTCCCAGGAATCCCCAAGGATGACCCTAGCTTAGACTACTAGCAATAGTGGAGAGGTGTCTGAGCTGGCTTACCCCAGAGATCAGATCAGTGTATACTCTAACTGTCATCATAGAGCCTTTCTCCAGTAATTGATGGAAGCAGATGCAGAAATCCACAGCAAAACACCAGGCAGAGCTCCAGGAGTCCAGTTGAAGAGAGAGAAAATGGATTCTATGTGCAAGGGACATCAAGATCACTACTGAGAAACCTACAGAAACAACCAAACCAAACTAGTGGGAACTCATGAAATTTAGAACAACAGCTGCAGAGCCTGCATGGGACTGGACTAGGGTCTCTGCACAGCGAGACAGTGTACATGAATTACTAAACAGTTTTATTTTTTAAAAGCCTGGAGCCAGATACAGGGGTGAAAACCTCAGAGATCATAGGAATAGGAAAAGTCACAAGCTAAACTCACCTCACTGACACCTCAGTCTCCAAAAAGAGACCTACTTCCTGTATACCCACAGGCATCCTCTGAGGCAATATGACACAATATGACAATATGACAGCATCACTGAAGTGGCTTTGCAATCTGGAAAAGGTCCAGTGCCTCTTCCTTCAAAGGCAGCTGAACAGACAGTTGACTGATGGCTACTAGTGCGCTGTGAAACAGTAGCTGGAAGAATTATTCTTGGAGGAGTAACTAGGCTGATACAGTCTGACCTCTCAATGATAAACTGACATTTAATAAGGAGATGAAGCCACCCACAAGCCGAGAAGAATGGGAAGCCAAATTCCAAAACACCAGCAATTTCCAAAATTTAAAATCCTGAATCATGACATGACACTGGCAAAATTCAAGTTTATCTGGTACATGAAATACTTGTACCAAATGTGGGATTGAGCGGTAGACCTTGAGTACATTCTGCTTCACAAATGAGTCTGTCAGATACGCTAAGCCTATAGGCTAAAGATGGTGCCCCAACATTACAAAAAAAAAACCTCTGTCCAGGCAGCTGGCTGTTTCTGTCCATTCACAATTTTTTTGGAAGTCACTTGTTTGCACTTCCTGTTTTACTAGGTAAAACAGGTCTCTGAGGGAGTTAAAGATTAAATAGTTACGGTTATACTTATAATTTTCTTTGTTAAAAATTCAAAAATGATGTAAAATGTATAAATTTAAAAGATATAAGATATTTTTCTGTTAGTAATATAAGTTAGGATAAAAAGTGAATTAGATACATTTAGAACTCACCAAAATAAAATAGATAATGGCAGTATTTTCACTGAATTTGTCAAATATAAATGGACTAGACATTGTTGATGTATTAATCACATATATATTATATATAGTTATTATACTTATTGTATATAGCTTTTCTTATGTTAGTTATAACTTTTAAAATTTTTTTAAATTTTTATTAGACAAAGAGGGGAAATGTAGTGGTATTTTATCTATGTCTTCCAATAAAATTTATCTGAGGATCAGAGGAACAAGGTCAGCTGTTAGTCTTACAATTAGCACACGCCCTTAATCCTATCACCTAGCAAAGGTCTGTCTGGATCTCTGTGAGTTCCAGGACACACTAGGAACAAAGTCAAGCATGGAGATACATGCCTTTAATCCCAGCATCAACCATAGAGTTCTGGAGGTCTGTGCAGACAGACAGGAAGTGATGTAGCTTGGTGGAGTGAGGAAATGAGGTAGCAGAATGGACAGATATAAAAAGCCTGCTTAGACAGGAAGTNGCTCTCTTCACTTCACTCTCTTTTGGAGGCAGTAGTGTGGGTAAGGTGAAGCTGGTAGCTATTCCTAATTCCTCTGATCTCTATCAGATTTTCACCCTATTTCTGGCCCTGTGTTTTTATTTAACAAGACCATTTAGAAATTCATCTTACAGGCCTTGAACTCTCAGAGATCCAGACAGATTCCTGCCTCCTGAGTGATAGGATTAAAGGCACGTGCTACCANTGCCTGACTTCTATGTTTAATATAGTGGCTGGCTTTTTCCTCTGATCTTCAGATAAATTTTATTATTGNGGGACACAGATAAAATATCACCACAATGCCGGGCAGTGGTGGTGCATGCCTTTAATTCCAGCACTCAGGCGTCAGAGACAGGNGGATCTTTGTGAGTTTNAGGCCAGCCTGGTCTACAGAGCAAAATCCAGGACAGTCANCAAAACTACACAGAGAAACCCTGTCTCAAAAAAACAAAAAAAATTATCACAAGACATTTGTGTAGCTTGATCTGCTTAAGAGGCCCTCTGNCAGTAGNATCAGAATGCATCCCTGGTGCATGAACAGACTTTTTGGAGCCTACTACCNATGATGGGACACCTCNCACATCCTTGAGGCAGAGAGAGGGTCTTGGACTTGCCTCCACTAAATGTAATTCCCCATGGGAGGCCTTACCTTCTTGTAGGAAGGGATGGGGAGTGGGTTGGGAAGGGTAGGCTGGAAGGGTGGGGGGAGGGAAGAAGGAGATTGTTGATTGGTATGTAAAATGCATTAAAAAAATTTCTTAATAAAAAAAAAGAATGCTCATGGGGGATCCTCTAGATTAGGTAAAGTGAAGTGGGAAAACCCACCTTAACTGTGGGCAGCATCATCCCATTGTCTGTGGTCCTGAGCTCCAGCATTTAACATTCTCTTGATGCATGCAACATGATGAGCTGCCATAGCCACAGTAATGTGACTTCCCACCATGGCTAGACCTCAAACTGTGAGCAAAATACCCCTTCCTTCNTTATGTTTCTTTAGTNGAGTATCTCATCANACTAACANTGAAGTTGCTAACACATGCATGCATTTATGCATATATATATCATATATATATAGCATGAAAGTAGAAGAGGGACCATGACAAGAGAGGAATGGGAGAGGGGGAGGTGACAAGANNACATAATGGGGAAGGAAAGAAAAAGGATCACATACTTTCTCTCATATGCAAATATAGATTTCACTCTATATAATGTGGCATCAAAGCAGACAGGGGACTATTTGAAAAGGAAAAAGGAGGAGCAGAGAGAGGTAGGGAGGGGAGGTGGGGGCAGGTAGTTGAGAGATGGAATATTAGCAAGGCTCAGTGGTCTGTCTATGTGAAAATGTCACAATTAATCCCATAATTTTGCATGCTAATGAAAAAATGCATAAATAACCTGAGGGATTCAAGCATGTTTCCCTTCCTTTATTCACAATAATCTTGTAGGTCAGTAGGTCAGCATAAAATGCATGGGGTTTCATCATCATGTCTTGTTATTACCATTATTTACTGGGGTTCACATGCA
>LZPO01035138.1:37463-47735 GCA_001675575.1 Neotoma lepida
AGGATATTTTTAATTATACATATAAACAATATATCTCAAGAATATCCATTCCCAACTCTCCCCTCTCAATTCTCCCAGACACTCCAAATATATCCTTCTTCTGACTTCTTCTTTTCCCCCACATTTTTGTAGCCAATTGTGCTGACTAAGTTTATGTCAACTTGACACAAGCTNAAGNCATCTGAGAGAAGAGACCTCAGTTCAGAAAATGCCTCCCTAATTTTGAACTGTGGGCCAGCCTGTGGACTNTTTTCTTAATTAGTGACTGATGGAAGAGGGTTCAGCNCCATTNNGAGTAGTGCCACTCATGAGTCTGGGTTTTGTAAGAAAGCAGGCTGANCAAGTCATGAGGAGCAAGCCAGTAAGCAGCACCCCTCCATGTCTTCTTCATCAGCTCCTGTCTCCAGGTTCCTGCCTTGGCTTCCCTCAATGAACTGTGACCTGAGATATGGAAGCCAAAGAAACCATCTCCTTGGTGGGGATGGGGTTGATATAGATGTCCCATTTAAGATACTCAATAGTCAATTTATTCTCGGCACTTTTACATCTCTACATTAATTGCTGACTACTGCAAAGAAGTTTCCTGGCCAAGGTTGAGAACAGCAGTATTAAACATGAANATCTANAAGGCAGTTTAACAATATGTCCATTTAGCAAAACAACAGTAGTAGATTCCACCCTAGAGTCTGTGATCTTCTGAGCCAAGGACAGCCCAGTATCTAGGTATGTGTACAGACATAACATGTGCACACAATGACTAAATCACCTAACCTCTCCCTTATCATATAGTTCCTGCTACTGAGCAACACATGACTATACTTTGGAATTTGTTTTTTACAGCAGCCTAGACTTTTTGTTTGTTTGATTTTGTTTTTTTCTTGTTGTTGTTTTGTTTGTTAAGACAAGGTTTCTCTGTGTAGCCCTGGTTGTCCTGAACCAAGAGAGAGGAAATGATTGCAGCAGGATCCAAGCCTATACTGGCAGTCCCTCTCTCTGCTCCCCCTCCCAGTGCCTCGAGTGGCTAGCCCCCACTGCAATATCCACGGAGTGATTTGCCTGGATGTCTGCCTGTTGAGCCAGCTGCTCCACATGACTCCCAGTCTCTTCCACCTATGGTGCCACATATGCCCACCATGCCCTTTCCAGTTAATGTGGGCCCCAGTGTGGCCAACCAGCCATGGATCCCTACCACTCTTGCAGACCTGTCTTTGGTCCATAAGGCCACTAATGAATCAGATCCTGACTCACTGTATTTTGAGCAAGTCCTATGGCAATGGGTAATACACTTACAGACTTACTAAGGTTGTGTTGGAGCCTGTGGTCTTCCTTAATTTACGAGCTGCCTATGATGACCAGGCNGAGGCTCAGGCTTCTTTTAATATACAGTATAACATCATTGTTTCTCTTGAGATACTCATGGGTCAAGGACCATATGTTAACCCTGTGACACAAGCCCAGATTGGACAACATGATTATTTACCTGCCTCGGAAGACATCATTGCCTTTGATGCATTGGAGGGATCCCATCACCCATCAATGGCAACCCCCTGCTCCCCTACTAACCCAGGGGTGAGGGTATGCTTGCATTTTTCCCAGAATACCACCACCCTGGTATGGATACCCTCCAGAGATGTGCATCCAACAACAGACCAAGAGACATTGGCCAAAGAAGAAGCTTCAGATGGATAATGTATGATTTGCTCTGCTACAGTTGTTGTTTTGTTTATTGAGATAGAGTTTCTCTGTGTAGCCCTGGTTGTCCTGAACCTATCTCTATAGACCAGGCTGGCCTCAAACTCACAAATTTGCTTGCCTCTGCCTCATGAGTGCTGGGTTTAAAGCTGTGTACAACTATCACCCAGCTCATGAATAAATCTTTAAAAGCTACTGTCCCTCTCCCAACCTAGAAGAACACTGGAATTTTACNTTTAAGATATATTGTGTAAAGAAAATTCTAGGTTCTTCTCTAGGAAAAGGAGACAGATGGTTGGCAACGAGAAGAGGGTATCCCAGACAGTTCAAACCATGCTCCCTTCCAACTCCAGCTCCAGGAACACTACAACAATGCCACCTCCCTGCAGGGGACAATAAGATCCTCAAGGAAGAGACTAAGACACCAACTTTTGCTCTTCTCTTTGGTGGAATATTAGCTAAATTTGTGTTACATTCATTTATGCTGTGGAATATTTGTTTAATGATGCAAAGTTGTGTTGTATTCTTTTATGTGGCATTTGCTTAACTCCATAAAGNTGTNTTGCTTTGCCTGTGTAAAACACCTGATTGGTCTAATGAAGAGCTGAATGGTCATTAGCTATGCAGGAGACAGAAGTAGCCAGGACTGCCAGGCAGAGAGAATAAAAAGAAGAAGAAAGGAAGGAGTGAGAAAAGGAGAAGAAGAGGAAGACACCATGGGCCAGCCACCCACCCACACAGCCATTCATGGAGTAAGAAAGAAAGATACATAGAATAAAGAAAGGTAAAAAGGCCAGAGCCAAAACATAGTTAAAGAGAAATGGGATGATTCAAGTTAGAAAAGCTGCCTAGAAACAAGCTATGCTAAAGCTGGGCAGTCATAAGCAAGAATCATCTCCCTGTATTTATTTGGAAACTGAGTGGTGGGCCCCCAAAGTATAACAAAGAACCAACAACATTCTCATACTCCAACACGAGACTTGAATTTCCACAGGGCCTGAGAAAGCTTTAAAAAAAAGGGGACATGGTTCCTTTAAGACACTGCTATACAGCAAAGTACTTAAACAGTCTTTTTCAGGCTAAGTAGAGACAAAAACTAAGTAAAAGTGCCTGCCACAGTACAGGGCACTGGCAGTCCAAATCTGGGGGGTTTGAATGTAGTTCTTTGAATGTAGTCACACACCTCCAATTGGGCCCCTCGGCTCTAAACTACCCGAGAAGAGAGCAGAGCCAGCAGCAAAGGCCTCAGTGGAGATTCTATCCANACCACTTAGCAGTTTAAAGGCTCACTGGGTCAGAAAAGGATAGAGATACATGATAAAAGAGGTCCGGATGGGAAAAAAAAAACCCTCTAAACAGGTTCCAGTGTATTTAAAACTGTGCATAGGCTTAAGAAAGAAAAGAGAAAGAGTACAGGTAGCCATAGAAAGAAAAAAATAGTTTTAAAATAATAAAGTAAGGTCTTTAAACAGAGAGCAAAAATAATATTAAAGAAAAAAGCCATGTAACAATGGAAAATACACAGGAAGTCTGGATTGTGTCGATTTTGAATTTTTTGATTGCTGATAAGCAAATGACAACTACTAAGAGACATGGGATTAAAAGAAGGACTGCTGAAATAAACAGCCTATATACTTTAGGAATGCCTTAACTTTAAAATGGAAGTCAAAAAATATATTTGTCAAATGGAAACCAAAAATGCTTTAGGTTTGCTTTNGTTTCCACAGGAAACAAGAGTCTGGGGATTCTCTCCAGGTTAATATGGATCAGGNTTGATCAGGGGAGGCCTCCTGAATCTGAGCAGGTGGTGTATAACAACAAAGGTTACAGCTGGTCTTTCCAGGACTTGGCCATTATCTCAATTTTCTCAGGGACCCCTAAAGATACCTTCACCCACAGACAGCAGGAAGCAATCTAAAGAACTCAACACCCACATTTCCAAGAGATGGGGTGGGTGGTCTTTGGTTATGTGGTAGGTTATGGATATTTGTTATCATTTTGTGGAATATAAGATAAAAAGACTATTAATCTCAGATATTTTGCATAGGCATGTATTTTGGTATATTAATACAAATTTAAAATTACTTTTGTTATACTATATATATGTTTCTACTCTTCTTTGAGGTAGTATGCTTATTCAGCTCATTTAAAAATACAATGTATAATTTAAAAGTGAGGTTAGTAGACAAACTATAATAACCAAACTTGTAGTCACAATAGATATGTTTTAAGGTTAAACAGGTATATTTTAGACAGATAGTGATTTTCAAACACTTCAAAGGACTACAAACTATGGCATTTAAGATGTTTAATAACCTAAGGTTTTTCATGATAGTGAGACACATCTGCTCCTGGCAGCACCAATTTACTTCAAAGATGACGGGCATCAAAGGAATTCCATATGGAGTTTGCTTTCAATGTGGCAAGGCTAGCTACTTGGGCAAGAATCTGCTCTTGCCTTGACTGTTGACAGTATGCTGTATAGAATGGACAAATGAAACACAAAAAAAAAGACTGTTGAACTTTGCCAAGACAAGGCAGGACAATACTTTGAGATTTCTGCTTCAGAGAAGACTCTACCAGATATTCTGCAGGACACAGAGTTTCGAAAGTGACTGACAAATTTGACAATACAAGGCAGGAAAATCCTTCAAATTTCCTGCTTTGCTGAAAAGTTTGCCAAATATTCTAGGCCTGTAGGNCAAAGATGAATGCCCCAATANTNTAGAGGAACTTTGGGTGACTGTCCAGGCAGCCAGATGTCTGTTGTAAGGTAATATCATATCCTTCTGCTTCTTTGATAGTGTTATAGACTAAATACTTAGAGTTAGTTTTCATTAGTTATGATAGAAAGTAAATTAGGTATAAAACTTTGAAATCACTAAGAAAAGATAGATAATGGAGTATTTTCTCTGAATTTGCTAAGTACAAATCACTATTTTAAATGTAATTTTTACATGACAACTGCTTTTGTTGTATATAGTTTTACTATGTTAAAGTTCAAACCTTTGATTTTTATTTAGACAAAAAGGGGGAAATGTTGTACAATATTAGTTTAAGATGTGCTACATTTGTTTATGCTGTGGAATATTTGGTTAATGATGCTAAGACATGTTGCATTCTTTTATGTTGTATTTGTTTAACNCTGGAAAGCTGTGTTATTTTGCCTGCCCTAAACACATGATGGGTCTAATAAAAAGCTGAATGGTCAATAATAATGCAGGGGAGGGATAGGCAGGGCTGCCAGGCAGAGAGAATAAATAAGGGGGGAAATCTAGGCTCAAAAGAAGAGGCAGGAGAGAAAGAAGGAGAGGANGATACCAGGGGCCAGCCACCCAGCCATACAACTAGGCATGGAGTAAGAAGGAAAGAAAGTTGTATAGAATACAGAAAGGTAAAAGCCCAGAGGCAAAAGATAGATGGAATAATTTAAGTTAAGAAAAGCTGGCTAGAAACAAGCCAAGCTGAGGGCATTCATAAATAAGAATAAGTCTCCATGTATTTATTTAGAAGCTGGGTGGAGGGCCCCCAAAGAATAAAAGAGTAAAAAAACCAACTACAAGGGATCTGACTTTCTTACCAGCTGCTGCACTTGGGAAAGCAGGTACTGCACCTCACCTGGGCAGGACAGTAAAGTTGACCCTGAAGACAGGTGTGGGGGGTGGGTTGGACGCAGAACTCATCTGCTACAAGGTGCCATGAGTGATGGAGAGATGACCCCCACAGTAGAGCTTAGACTGTTGGTGGGGTCAGGTGAGTGGGCCCTCAGAATGTGAGCATGGAATATCTGACACCATCTCTCATCTTTCATAAGATGGCATGGGTGAGTGAGAGATGCCCCTCTTGCCCTTCACCACTTGTGGCAGGCTAGGGAGCTGACCCTCCCCCTTACCAGATGCAGCACTCCAGAAAGTGGGCCCTGCACCTCAACTGGACAGCATAGGAGAGCTGACCTTGTAGACAGAAATGTGGGTGAGCCGGCTCCAAGAAAATGAGTGTGGAAAATCTGGTCCAGCCACTCATCAGCTATAAGGTGTCATGAGTAAGAAAAAATACCCCCACCTTTCCTGCCTGTGGAAGTTTGGATAGCTGGCCCTGAGGTCAGGAAAGCAGGGGAGTTGTCTCTGCCCCACATCAGCTGCAGCACTCAGGAGTGGCCTCTGAATCCTGCTGAGCAAAACAGTAGAGCTGGTCATGGTGGTATAGTGTGAGTGAGACATCCCTGAAGGTGTGAAAGAAGGAGAACTGGTCCTGCTTGTTGTTCCTTGCTACATAGGGTGAACTAGCCAGGGCAATNCTGGAGAGTCACCCTGGTGGTAAGGATTGGGGAGAACTGGTTACCTGACCAATCCTGCAACCAACCAGCCCCAGAACCAGGAATATGTATTGTCCCACCCTGATATCCACCACATCTATGATCTGCTGGAGTATGTGAAGGGGCCAGTCCTGTAAATCCAAAGCTGTAGGATCTCCAAAACACAGAGGAACAAAAGGATATCCAAGAAGAATCTCAGTGAGTGTCCAGTATCAATAGTGTAGCAGAAACAAGAGGACTCAAACCAGACCAAAGACTTTTTGCAATGAACCCTTGCAAGTAAAGATATATGGAATAAGGAGTATACNGTGTGACGCACTGTGTCAAATTACAGCTTCCACCATGAGATTTTTCTCTTTTTTTCTTTTTCTTTTTTTAAATTTCTCCTAAGTTTCATTGCATTTTATGTTTTGAGGCGGGGGGGTTGCAGGGCAGAGGATGGATAGGAAAGTATCGGGAGATGAATGGGGTCAAGATGCATGATGTGAAAGCCACAAGAATAAATCTTTAAAAAGAAAAAAAAAGCCATCATAAAGAAGACAATCTTTTGGTATAAAAACCAATGNATGGATCAATGAAATTGAATCAAAGTCACTGACATAAATCCANACACCCATGAACACCTGATTTTTGACAAAGAAGCCAAAACTGTACAATGGAAAAAAGAAAGCATCTTCAGCAAATGATGCTGGCATAACTGAATGTCAACATGTAGAAGAATGCAAATAGATCCATATCCCTATCTGTGCCCTGCATAAAACACAAGTCCAAGTGGATCAAAGACCTCAACATAAATCCAGTTACACTTAATCTGATAGAAGAAAAAGTGGGAAGTACCTTGAATACATTGAAACTGGAGACCACTTCCTAAATATAACACCAGTAGCACAGACACTGAAAGCAACAATTAATAAACGGGACCTCCTGAAACTGAGAAGCTTCTGTAAGGCAAAGGACAATGTCAATAAGAAAACAGCAGCCTACATAATGGGAAAAGATCTTAACCAAGCCCACATCTGACATAGGCCTTATCTCCAAAAATATATAAAGAACTCAAGAAATTAAACATAAAATACCAAATAATCCAACTAAAAAATGGGGTACAGATCTAAACAGAAAATTCTCAACAGAAGAATCTCAAATGGCTGAAATAGACCTAAAGAATTGTTCAACATCCTTAGTCATCAGGGAAATGCAAATCACTCTGAGATACCATCTTATACATGTCAGAATGGCTATGATCAAAAACAATGATGACAGCTTCTGTTGGAGAGGAGGTGGAGTAAGAGGAACACTCCTCCACTGTTGGTGGGAGTGCAAACTTGTACAACCACTCTGGAAATCAATATGATATGGTGGTTTCTCGGAAAGCTGAGAATCAATCTACCTCAAGATCCAACTAACCAACCTTGGGAATATGCCCAAAGGATGCTCAATCATACCACAAGGACACTTGCTCACCTAATATTGCTCAAGCATTATTCGTAACCTGGAAACAACCTAGATGCCATTCAACTGAAGAATGGATAAGGAAAATGTGGTACATTTATACAATGGAGTATCACTCAGTGGTTTAAAAAAAATGACATCATGAAATTTGCAGGCAAATGGATAAAACTAGAAAAAAATCATCCTGAGTGAGGTGCCCAGACCTAGAAAGACAAACATGGTATGTACTCACTCATAAGTGGACATTAGGAGTAAAGTACAGAAGCCCACCAGCACTGATTGGTCTAAGAGGTGAGTCTTTTTTCTCATAGCCAAACACTCCAGATTCTAGGCTTTGGGGCCAGGGGCACAACCATGCACCCCCATACCACCATGCATTACAGTCCCAGTTTCAAGCCAGCAGACAGGTCTCCTGCAAACAGGTCAGAATACTACCATCCCCCACCAGACCCTGTAACCCACAAACCTCACCTCCTCTAAACCCACCCACCCTCTGAGACTGCAGCTACTCCCTGAGACAGAGTCCTCCAGTGCCAATTGGACTAAGAGTTCTGATTAGACCAAGAGCTCCCATTGGACCAAGAGTATTGACCTGACCAAGAGAGGCTCCCTCAGAAACAGACACCACTTGCACCAAGAAGAGGAAGAAATGGGTAGACGCCAGTGCAAAAAGACGGGCAACAACATAAAGACCAATATGGCACCATCAGAACTTAGTGGTTCTACATTAGCAAGACCTGAACATCCCAATGCAGAAGAAGCAAAAGAAATCAACCTTAAAAATGACTTTAAGAAGATGGTAGAGGCCTTCAAAGAGGAAATGAAAATTTCTCTTAAACAAATAAAGGAAAAGACAAACAAAAAGTTGGAAGAAATCAATAAATCCCTCTAAAAAGCCAAGAAAAAAACAATTAAACAGGCAAAGGAAACAGTTCAAGATTTGAAAACTAAAATAGAGACAATAAAGAAGACACAAACTGAAGGAATGCTGGAAATGGAAAATCTGAGTAAATGAACAGGAACTACAGATGCAAGCATAACCAACAGAATGCAAGAGATGAAAGAGAGACTCTCTGGCATTGAAGATACGATAGAAGAAATAGATTTGTCTGTCAAAGAAAACACTAAAGCCAACAAAGTCATAACACAAAACGTCCAGGAAATTTGGGACACCATGAAAAGACCAAACCTAAGAATAATGGGGACAGAAGAAGGAGAAGAATACCAGCTCAAAGGTACAGAGAATATATTCAACAAAATCATAGAAAAAAACTTTCCCAACCTAAAGAAGGAAATGCCTATGAAGATACAAGAAGCTTACAGAACACCAAATAGACTGGATCCAAAAAAAAGTCCCTTTACCACTTAATAATCAAACCACTAAACATACAGAATAAAGAAAAAATATTAAGAGCTGCACTGGAAAAAGGCCAAGTAACATATAAAGGCAGACCCATCAGAATAACACCTGACTTCTCAATGAAGACTCTGAAAGTCAGAAGGTCCTGCACAGATGTTATGCACATACTAAGAGACCATGGATGCAAACCCAGACTATTATACTCAGCAAAACTCTCAATCACCATAAATGGAGTAAANAAAATATTCCATGATAAAACCAGATTTAAACAATATGTATCCACAAATTCAGCCCTACAGAAAGCAGTAGAAGGAAAAATCCAACCTAAGGAAGATAGATGCACCCATGAAAACACAGGCAATAGATAACCTCACACCAACGAATACCAAAGAAGGGAAACACACAATATTACCATCAAAAACTAACAGGAATTAACAATCACTGGTCATTAATATCGATTAATATCATGAACTCAATTTGCCTATAAAAAGATACAGGCTAACAGAATGGATGTGAAAATAGGATCCATCTGTCTGCTGCATAAAAGAAACACACCTCAACTTCAAAGACAGACACTACCTCAGAGTAAAAGGCTGGGAAGAGACTTTCCAATCAAATGGACTTAAGAAGCAAGCTGGTATAGCTATCCTAATATCTAATAAAATAGACTTCAAACTAAAATCANTTGAAAGAGATTCTGACCACAGGGAAAATCCACGAAGATGAAGTCTCAATTCTTCTGAGTATTTATGCCCCAAATACAAGGGCACTCATATATGTTAAAGAAACATTACTAAAACTTAAATTGCACATCAAACCCCACACACTAGTAGTGGGAGTCTTCAACACCCCACTCTCACCAATGGACAGATGTGCCAGACTGAAACTTAACAGAGAAATAAGAGACCTAACAGAAGTTACGACTCAAATGGACATAATATATATTTACAGAACATTCCACCCTAACACAAAAGAATATACCTTCTTTTCAGCACCCCATGGAACCTTCTCTAAAATTGACCAGATGCTCGGTCTAAAGCAAATCTCAACAGATACGAAAAAAATGGAATAACCTCGTGTATTCTATCGGACCACCATGGCTGAAAGTTAGATTTCAACAACAAAAATTACAGAAAGCTTACAATCACATGGAAACTGAATAATGCCCAACTGAATCACCAATGGGTCAAGGAAGAAATGAAGAAAGAAATTAAAGATTTCCTAGAATTCAATGAAAATGAATGTACAACATACCCAAACTTATGGGACACAATGAAAACAGTGCTAAGAGGAAAATTCAGAGCACTAAATGCCTACATAAAGAAGATGGAGAAATCTCACATTAATGACTTAACAGCACAACTGAAAGCTCCAGAACAAAAAGAAGCAAACTCATACAGGAGGAAGACACGATAGGAAATAATGAAATTGAGGGCTGAAATCAATGAAATAGAAA
>LZPO01035138.1:83205-96870 GCA_001675575.1 Neotoma lepida
TGTTTTGATACATGTTCCGTGGCTTTACAGGTCTGCTGGCATGTTGCTCCTTGGGCAGCAGGCTGACGTCTCTCCAGACTCCGCCTTTCTCTTTCCTGTCTCTCTCCTTCGATTTCCCACCTGCCTCTAAGCTGCCTTGCCATAGGCCAAAGCAGCTTATTTATTAACCAATGGGAACAACATATATTCATGGTATACAGAAAGATATCCCCCAGCAATTTAGCTATGCAATATTTATATTTTTGTTGATTGTTATTATTACTGTTTTGAGGCANGTTCTCACTATGTAGCCCTGGCTGGCCTTGTAACTCATTATGTAGACCAGGCCAGCCTCAAATTCACAGAGATCTGCCTGCTTTTGCCTCTGAATGCTAGGACTGAAGGGGTACACTGCTACTCTGACTTCTTGTTATTTTAATCAGTCTTTTGGATTAATATAAAGTTAATCTTAATGGGATATAGAATCACCAAGAAAACAAATCTCTGGGCTTGTCCATGAGGGGTTGTTTCAACAAGGTTAACTGAGGTAGGAAGACTCATGCTAAATATAGGTGGTGCCATCAATGGNCTGGGATCCCAGGCTAAATAAAAAGGCCAATGTGAACTGAGCCCCAGTAGAGATCTCTCTCTCTCTCTCTCTCTGTTCCTGACTGCGGATGCTATGTGACCATCTGCCTCCTGCTCTTGCCTTCCCACAGTGATAGACAGCAACCTCACACAGCGAGTCAAAATAAACTCTTCCTTTGGTTGCTTCTGTCAGGTGTTTATCACTAATATAGTTAGCACACAAATCAGGGTGACTCTGTACAAGTAATAAGGACATTTATTGTCATTCCCTCACATACTGCCCTACCTNGCCCTGTCCCTCACCTGCCACCAAACTGCTTTCTTCTCTTCTCCCNGTAAGTTCCCATGTCTGCTTTGCTGTGCCATGCATTCCATTATACACTCTTTCTTCTCCCCTAATTCTCCTCCCCACTTCTCATGATCCCCTGTATAGTTTAGTGACCCCATATATAAATACACACATACCTGCAAAACATACATATAATTTTTAACTAGTTTCCTCATTTGAAAGAAAACATGATGTTTACCTTCCTGAACCTACTNTGTTTAATTGAACATAATGATCTCCAAGCAGACTCCATGATCTTGTTTTTCTTCATGGCTGTATAAAATTCTGTTAGGTGTATACATCACATTTGCTTCATTCTTCTGCTGATGGACATCTAAGCTGGTTTANTTTCCTGGGNAACTAAATTATGAATAAAGTAGCAATAAATATGGATGAGCAGACATCTCTGTGGTATGTTGACTTAAAGTCCTCCAGGTATGCACCAAGGAGATGTAGCTGGGTTGTATGGTAGTCTTATTTTCAGTTTTTTGAGAAACCTCCATACTGATTTCTGTGAAGGCTGTACAAGTTTACACCCCCACTGTAAGTGTTAAGGATGCCTTTCTTCCCACATCATCACGAGCATTTGTTGTTACTGGTTCAGCCATTTGAATTGTGATAAGATAGAATTTCATAGCAGTTTTAATCAGCATTTCCCTGATGTCCAAGATTACTGAACACCGTTTTCAACTATTTAATGGCCATTTGTGTTTCTGGATCCGAGAACTGTCTATTCAGTTCCTTAGCTCATATATTGTTTGGATGACTTTTGTTGCTTAATTTTCAGAGTTCTTTATATGTTCTATGTAATAATCCTCTGCTTGATGCACAAGATTTTCCCCCATTCTTCATGATGTCTCATCACACTGTAAAATGTTTCCTTTCTCATACAGAAGCCTTTTAACGTCACGTAATCCCATTTGGTAGTNCCTTGGATCATTTCCTGTGCCATCAAAGAGTTTTTCAACAAATCCTTGCCTTTGTCTACATCTGCAGTGTTTTCCCTATAGCACTGTTCAAGTTTCTGGTTTAAGGTCTTTCATCTATTTAGAATTGATTTTTTGTGTGTGTACAGTGAGAGATATGGATCCACATTCATTCTTTAATAAGTAGACACCAGTGTTCCCAGCATTGTTTGTTAAAGAGGATGTCTTTTCTANAATTGTTTGTTTGTTTTTGAGACAAGGTCTCACTATGTAGCCTGGGCTGGCCTGGAACTCACAAAGATCTGCCTTCCTCTTCCCCCAGAGCACTGGGATTCAAGGTGCTCACCACCATGCCTGGCTGTGATATATGTTTTTGACCACTTTGTCAGAATTAGGTGAATCACACCATGTGAGCTGATTTCTAGGTCATCTNTTCTATTTGACTGGTCTGCGCGTCTGTTTTNACACTAGTGCCATTCTCCTTTTTTGTGAATTTGATGTTGTTAATCACTCTATTATATAGTNAGAGATTGGGTATCATGATGCTCGCAGATGGATTTTTTGCTAAGGATTGGTTTTGTTATTCTATGTCTTGGGGGCTTCCACATGAATTCAGCATTGTTTTTTTCTAGTACTGTGAAGAGTATTATTGAGATTTTGATACAGATTGTATCAAATCTGTGGATTGNTTTGGTAATACAGCCCCTTTTACAGTATTAATTCTGCCAATCCATGAGCACAGGGGGTCTTTCCATCTTCTAGTGTCTACTTTAGTTTCTTTCTTCTGTGTGTTGAAGTTTCCACTGGGAAGGTCTTTTACCTCCTACACTTATTCCTNTAGATATAGCTAAACAACTATAAGAGGGTTTTCTCCCTAATATCGTTCCTTTACTGTCTGAAGTCTTCAAAACCATCCAAAGTTTCCTGCCAGAATGTTGCCCCCATTAAATGCTACACACCTTNCTTGTAAATTCTCCTTTTTGCCTTTGAGATTTTCAACAGTGTGATCACTGTTAGGTATGAAAGTCTGTGTAGTCGGTAATGACAGGTGNAGAATGATGTTCTTATATAGTAGTGAGGTTACCTGTCTTTCCTTGTAGGTCTTGCCTGCAGGTAACCTTGCTGTTGATGTGTTTATTTATGAANCTGCACTCTTTGGGATGAGATGACTCATGAGCCACCGGTGTCTTTAAGGATAGATGAATGCCAAGCATCAGCAGCTCCTCCTCCTCCTCCTCTTCCTTCTCCTCCTCTTCCTCCTCCTCTTTCTCCTTCTTCTTTTGCTTTTGCTGTGTGTGTGTGTATGTGTGTGTGTGTGTGTGTGTGTTCATGAGTTTAAGTGCAGGCACTCACATGCCAAGGCACATGTGTGGAGGTCAGAAGACAGCATTGGCTACAATCACTCCTTGCCTTTTGCCCTGTGTGAGACAGGGTCTCTTGCAGTTCTCTGCCGCAGATGCCAGGCTAGCTGGCCCTCAAGCTTCTGTGGATTCTCCTCCTGTCTCACTACAGTGCATATGGGTATTGGATGCACACTACAGTATCCAGCTTTATGTGGGTTCTGGGGTTCAGGCACTTTACCCACTTAGCCGTTTACCCTGCTCCTTACCATTCAACAGCTCCTCTTGAATGAAGAGAAATATATAGTGAAGCAGCCTTTCCTCTGCCAGGTTCAAACTTTCTGAAGCCCACTGCCCTTATGGCATTTTGTGATCTGAGGAGGCATGCTGACCTGCCGCTGATTTCTGTGTTCTGTAGATCTATGTGTAGCTCTGTCTCCTTTGATCTATGTGCTGCACCTAAGATTAACCCCTAATACACCAAGGGAGATAGAGTAATGGGAGANAGCAGAGGTAGAAATAAGATAAGGCCAAGCAAAGTAAAAGAGCTGAGGCAGAGTGAACAAAAAGAAAAGAAGGTAAAGGGATACCCATTTCAACTTAAATTTAAAAACCCATTTCAAGTTAAATCTTTAGAGAACAGAGTCCATGATGCAGGTGGACATATGGGAGTCAGATTCGGACAATCTGTCTGTGAAGAAGGGATGGCCTCTGTGGCCAGTGATGATCATCTTCTCCTTTNCAGAGCCACCAGATACCATGAGAGAAGGCTACACAACCCCAGGTACCATGACAGAACGCTACATCGTGGGTAACCTCGTCCGGGTTGGAGTGGCTGCTATAATTGTGTTAATAATGGGTGGCTTCCTGATTGAAGCCTGCCATAGTCAGAGACTGTCTCCAAATAGACCCTGGTAAAATAATTGAACACTCTTTTTTTATGGGCTGTTGTGTAATTACGAGGGTTTTCTTCAACCCAAGTTGACAGACATATAATTGACAGATACAAGTTGAGTTGTACTTACTATGTACAAAGCAAGATCTTGACATATTTAATTTTAAAATGTATGTTTGTGTACCAGGAGTATGTCTGTACCATGTGCATGCCTGATACCTGCAGAGTCCAGAAGAGGGTGTTAGACTCCTTGGAACTGAAATTCCAAAGCACAGATTGTTGTGAGCCACCATATGGGTAATGGGAATTGAACCAAGATCCTCTGCAAGAGCACCCAGTACTTTAAACCACTGAGTCATCTCTCTCCAGCCCTAACATATTTAATTTTCATGTGTTAATTATTCTCCAATCACCCTAGGAAAAAATAAGTAATCAATTATGTACTGAATAAGAAATTTCACCAGTCATGAAATGGCAGCTCCCAAACNTACCTCCCAATTCAGAGCTACTTTTGTGGCAAATTTTAATTTTCCAATTCAGTCATGTTACTTATAGTTACTATGCCCTACCCTAAATCAATATGGGTTCACCCACAAGCCAGGTCCCACCTGGTGGTGTATCAAGTTTCTCCACATCGGCACACAAGAAAATTCTTTTCACCATAGGGTAGTTATGAGAAGCAGAGGCTAGAGAAATAGTTCAGTGGTTCTTAACCATTTAGCACTTGTTGCTCTTACAGAGGATGAGGTTTTGTTCCCAGCACCCACACAGTGGCAACAAGTGCTTGTAACTCCAGCTCCAGGGTATCCAATGCCCTCCTCTGGCTCTGAAGGCACCAGGCACACAAATAGTGCACATAGTATACATGCAGGCAAAAACTCATGTACATAAAATAAAATAATAAATATCAAATAATGAAAAAAGTGGTTTGTGGGTGTAGCTCAGTTGGTGGAGTGCTTACCCATCATTCACTCTTTAAAAGTTATTTTATGTGTATGGGTGTTTTGCCTGCATTTATGCCTGTGCACCATGTGCATGCCATGCCCAAGGAGGCAAGAAGAGGGACATGGATCTCCTGAAACTGGAGTTACAGATGTCAGTCATGAAGCCCAGTACTGGATCCTCAGCACTGCATAAACAGGGTACAGTGGTACACACTATAAGATGAATTTCTAAACGGTCTTATTAACAAACACAGGGAGCAAGAAATAGGGGTGAAAAAAATCTGACAGAGATCAGAGGAATTAGGAACAAGCCATCAGCTAGCCTCACCTCACTAACGCCCCTGCTTCCAAAGAGAATGAAGCAAAGAGAAAGCGACTTCCTGTCTAAGCAGGCCTTTTATGCCTGTCCATTCTGCTAACTCATTTCCTCTCTCCACCAAGCTACATCACTTCTTGTCTGTCTGCACAGACCTCCAGAACTCTATGGTTGATGCTGGAATTAAAAGCATGTGCCACCACCTTCCAGCTTGTTCCCTAGTGTGACCTTGGACTCACAGAGAACCAGATGGATTAAGGGCATGTGCTAACGTTGCATGACTTTTGTTTTTACTACTAGCGGCTGGCTGACCTTTTTCCTCTGATCCTCAGATAAATTTTATTGGGGGACACAGATAAAATATCACCACACACACCTGTAATCCCAGTATTTGGGAGACAGGAGATTCAGAAGTTCAAAGTTATCCTTNGCTATATAGCAAGTATGAGGACAGCTTGACCATGAGAACCTGTTTCAACACCCTCCCCACAAATGAAGCATTTAGGAAGGACCTTTCAAACATCTCCAGATGGGAAGGATGGGAAATGGGTGTTGGGAGGGAATCCCCCAAATTTAGAAATTGTCTTCCTCTCAATTCAGCTCTGTGCTTCTTTACCCACAGGCCCCACAATACCCCAGGGGAACAACGAATCCTTGNTGAATGAAACTGGACCAAATTATCCCTGTGAATTTCTGTGCAACCGTGATGCCAGCTTATTGAGAATCATCCAGCGACAGGATGATGGCTGCCTCATTCCAACTCTTCACATAGAATGGAGGCCAGGCCTGGGCACAGATATAACAAGGCTTTCTCTGTCCTGCCTGCCAGCTCCCAAATAACCACACAGAGACTTATTAATTATGAAAGCTTGACTTCAGCTTAGGCTTGTGCCTAACTAGTTCTTAGAACTTAAATTAACCCATATTTTTTAGTCTATGTTCTTTTACTTGGCTCGGTTACCTTTACTCTGTACTGCCCATCCTGCTACCTCCATGTCTGTCTGGCAACCCTGTCTTTCTTCTTCCCTGAGATCTCTCTGTCCCCAGAAGTCCCACCTAACCTCTTCCTGCCTAGCTATTGACCATTCAGCTCTTTATTAAACCAATCACAGTGACACATCTTCATACACTATAAAGGAATATTCCACAACACAGAAATGCTTATCTGACATACTTGTGTGTGTGTGTGTGTGTGTGTGTGTGTGTGTGTGTATTTCCTTCCTTTCTTTTTTTCTAACACTTTTTCCCCTTTGGTGTTTTTGAGACAGGGTCTCTCTACTATGTAGCCCTGGCTGTCCTAGACCTTGTTATGTAGATCAGGTTGGCCTTGAACTCACAGACATCCATCTGCCTCTTCTTCCCAGTGCTGGAATTAACAGCATGTGCCACCATCCCCAGCCCCAGTTTGCATTTTCTTAAGAATATACGTGTTGGGGTTAGAGAGATGGCTCAGAGGTTAAGAGCACTGGCTGCTCTTCCAGAGGACCCAGGTTCAATTCCCAGCACCCACATGGCAGTTCACAACTGTCTGTACCTCTAGTTCCAGGGGATTAGACATCTTCACTCCAATGCACATAAAATAAAGTTAAATAAATTTTTTAAAAAAAACATACATATTGCCAGGTGGTGGCATCACACTCCTTTGATCCCAGCAAAGGCATTTGGAGGCAAAAGCAGGCAGATTTCTGAGTTCAAGGTCAACCTGGTCTACAGAATGAGTTCCAGGACAGCCAGGGCTACACAGAGAAACCCTGTCTCAGAAAAACAAAACAAAACAAAACAAGAACATGCCTGTTGAGCATCTTCTCTGTCACTGTTGGTTATCTAGAATATATAAATTGTATATTTACCTCTATATACACTATATTTATTACATGTTTCTTACATATATGTCTATATTCTTTTTTAAANATTTATTAATTTTCATGTGTATGAGTGTTTTGACGGTGGTAAGCCAGCATGTGAGTGCTGGAAAATGGAACAAGGTCCTCTCCAACAGTAGTAAGTGCTTCTAATTGTTGAACCATTGCCACAGCCCCCAAATACATGCTTAGTGAATACTTCGTCCATCCTTTTTAAAATTATCAATGGCAAATAATAGTTGATACTAAGAGCGTTTGTTGTGACTGTTCAGTATAGGCATGCAATGAACTTTGATTCTATTCACCCCTCTACTACTCTTTCTCCTCCCCAATCTTTCTTGNTCTGTTCCTCTTCCACATCTTTAGTGGTTTGAATGCGAAATGGACACCCACAGGCTCATGTGCCTGCCCCTCTGTGTAGCCGGAAGTTTTCGTCTGTCCCGCCCGGCACCAAGGTCCCGAAGCCGCTTATAAAATAATCATTCAGAGGCCCAATATACCAATTGCATGGCCTAAGGCAGGCTTCTTGCTAGATATCTCTTATAACTTATCNCATTTTTATTAATCTATAAGTTGCCACGTGGCCGTGGCTCACCAGTACTTTCACATCTTGCTTCTCCTGGTGGCGGCTGGAGTCTCTCTCCCCTCTCCTTTCTTCCTATCTCTCTCTTCAATTTCCCACCTAGCTATAACCTGACTTGCCATAGGCCAAATGGTTTTATTTATCAACCAATCAGAGCAACATATATTCACAGCGTACAGAAAGACATCCCACAGCACTTCCCCTTTTCTATCTAATCAAAAAGGAAGGTTTTAACTTTAACATGGTAAAATTACATATAATAGAACAGTTATCAAGCAAGAATTACAGTTACAATATCTAGTCTATTTGTATTTGGCAAAATTAAAGAAAATATTCTATCTATCCTATATTTGTGAGTCTAAATTTTATATCTAGTTTGTCTTTTATCANGACTAAGGAACACTGACACAATCTGGAATCACCTAGGCATCTTAATGAGGAACTGTCTACGTTAAGTCAGCCTGTGGTCATGTCTGTGGGGGATTTTCTTAACTGGGTTTAATTATGACCTACNCTGAACTTGGATGGCACCACTTCTTGCGTCACCAGATTTTTTGAGAGCGGAGGACCTGGGTATTAGCACGCTTGCATTAATTCGTTACTTTCTGCTCTTGGCCATGGAAGCAATGTNAGTAGCTGCTTCAAGTTTCTGCTGCCTTAATGTCCTGTCAATGCTGGACTTTAACCGGGAATTATGAGTCAAATAAAGCCTATTAAATTGCATTTGGGCTGTTTTTGCTTTTGTTTTGAAATGGGGTTTCACTATGTAGCCCTGGCTGTGTTGGAACTTACTATAGAGACTAAGCTGGCCTTAAACTCACGGAGATCCACCTCCTTCCACCTCGGGGGTACTGGGGTTAAAGGTGTGGACACCAGGCCTGGTCTTTTGGGGGGTGTTTTATCACAGCCTTATGGGAAACNAAATTTAAGACGGCCTACTTCTTGTTCCATCCCAAGCTCNCTGAGTGATNAGAAAAGCCTCAGCACACGCCCCCACTGCCACAACCTCCACGAGGTCATGATGGACTGAAACTATGTATGCAATAAAAATGTTCTCCCTTGAGTTGTTTCCATCAGATAGTTCGTCACAGCAANCAGGAAGGTAAGGAATAGAACATCACTAATTGTCCCTCCGTGTCACTTTTCTTCCTTGACCCCATGTATGAAGGAACGAATATGACACTGTCTCGGTGGGCCTGGCATGTTTCACTTAATATGACTCGGTCCATTTTAGTTGGGTTGATTCTGATTAAAAGCAGAAGGGAGGACTATTGGGTGAGGAAGAGGACTGGAGAAGANGGGAGAGGGCTGAGACAAAGGAGAAGGATGAAGAAGAATAAAAACGTGTGGCTGGAGAGATGGCTCAGCAGTTAAGAGCCCTGGCTACTCTTCCGGAGATCCTGAGTTCAAGTCCCAGAAACCACACGGTGGCTCACAACCATCTATAGTGGGATCTGACGCCCTCTTCTGGCATAAAGGTGTAGAGCATGCATATATATATAATAAATAAATAAATCTTTAAAAAAAAAACAAAAGCAGAGGATATGTATGCATGAAAATGTCTATGAAATACATCACTTTGTATGTTAACCTAAAATAAATAAATAGTATTTTCAATACTTTTATTTTTTAATTATATGTATGTATGTGTGTCTGTGTGGGGGCAGGTGTCGAGGGCAGACATGTCAGTTCCCCCTGGAGCTGGATTTACAGGCAGTTATGAGTCACCTGACATGGGTGCTGAGACCCAAACTCAGGTCCTCTGGAAGAGAGAGGCATATGCTGTTAGCCACTGAGCCATTTCTCCAGCCCTTAAAATAAATGGTTTTTAAAGGGAGACATGAAGTTTAAGAGGAAGATGTGATGGAGGTGCTGGGGGGAGAGTTGAGAAGATATGATCAAGATACACTGTGTATACATTTATGAAATTTTCAAAGAAAAGTTAACTTCATAAGGACATCAAATAATTTGCTTAAAGATATTATNGTTACAGAATAAACAGACTCAATAACCNGAGGGGAATTATAATCAAAATGTAAGACAAAGAAAAGATAGAAAGAGAAGGAGGGAGGGAGGGAGAGATGGCGGGGAGGGAGGTAAAGATAGAAGGGAAACTAGTTTGGAAGGATGGGCCTGGTGGGAGTAGGAAGGGGATTGAATATGACCATAGGACACTATATGCAAGCATGAAATTGTTTTAAAAAATGAGCAAATTAAAATATAAAGCTTCTTAGGTAATATTTCAGTTGAGAAGGGCAGGTCCCAGGGTGGGCAGAGCTGCACACAGGCTGGCAGAGAAGATGTCATCATCCACGGCTTCTTACTTCCTGTCTCCGTTCAGGAAGGAAACTGTGCAAACTNCTATGCAGGCAACCCAAGTGTCAGGGCAAAGCTTCAGCCTGCAGGTTCCAAGGACAAAGTGGGGCCAGGAGACAACTGTGGTCACCCCTTGCCCTGCCTCTCCTTCCTGGGAGCCGAACACTGGATCTTGGCTTAGGGAGAAGGGAAGCTATGGACATAGATTTCATATACCTGCTTTGCCTGGGTGAGTCTCCAGGGATGTGATAATTGCTTAGCTGGGTAAGAAAAACTCTCAGCAAGGTCAAGGTGGTGACTATGGAAATGCAGAAATGAGGATGTCTATGTTGGTATGATAGGCTGGGGAGGGGGGTGTTTCAAAGACATCAGTACCGGTGCCACACCTAAAAGACCCTGATTTCTGCAAGAAATGCAAGCTCCATGGGGTCTCTGCATCTCCTTTCTGAGCCCCACAATCTTGACTGGTCATTCCACTAGATTAGAAAGGGGTCGAGGTGTAGGAACTGTCAAGGGTAAAGCTGTGGGTAAGATGCAGAATTTTTCAACCATCCCCATCCTTGGGCTAATTTTAACATCCTAGGTTTGAATCTACCCACATGAAACTGGCCTCGGTGCATGAAGAGGAAGATGGGGTTCTTGGCTTGGTTACGTTATACAGCTGCTCTCCTTTAAGAGGCCCCTAGTTCCTCCCTGGTGCAAGAGTAGGGTCACTATGTGTAGGGAAGGCCACATGTGCCCTGGTCCTTCTTTTTCTGCTCACAACCTTCCCTCCAGGTCAGTGCTTCTCTCTGTTTATGCCTTTTAGAGAGAGTCTCCAGGCACAGCACCTCTAAACCTCTGGCCACAGGTCAGTGTGAACGGCTCCTCTGGGAAATATCCTGGTACACCCTGTGTTGTTTTACTGGAGCTGCTGTACCCAAGTGCCACCAACCTGTTGGTTTAAAACAATGGAAAATAATTTTCTTGGTTATGTGAGTTACAGAGATCAAGGTGTAGACAACATTGGTTCCTTTGGAAGGAAGGAAGGGATATCCTGTTCCATGCCTCTCTTATAGCTTGTAACTTTTGGTAGCAGCTGGCAATGTGTTTGGGGGCACTGTTCATTGTTGCTACTGTTTTANATTGTTTAATTATATANTTAAAGACAAGTGGTCTTATTCAGGGTTTCTATTGCTGTGAAGAGACACTGTGATCATGGCAACTCTTATAAAGGAAAACATTTAATTGAGGCTGGCTTACAGGTTCAGAGATTTAATCCGTTATCATCATAGCAGGAAGCATGGCAGCAGCAGTCATGGTGCTGGAGAGGTAGCTGAGAGTTGGGCATCTGAAGTGGCAGGCAGCAGGAAGAGAGAGAGAGACATTGGACCTGGCTTGAGAAGTTGAAACTTCAAAGCTTAACCCACTGAAATACTTCTTCCAGCCTTCCTCCAAGAAGGTCACATGTCCTAATCCTTTCAAATAATGCCACTGCCTATGAGCTTATAGGGACCATTTTCATACAAACTACCACACAAGGTTTCCCTAAGTAGCCAGAAATGGCCTGGAGCCTACAGAGATCTGCCTGCCTCTACCTCCTGAGTACTGGAATAAAAGGTGTGCACCACCAGAGAGTGTCACCTTCTGGACCCCAGATTAGGCACAGACAACACCCAAACACCGANTTCCAACACAAAGAGCTCCGTTATTAAGCAAGGCACAGAAACAGGGTAGTTGAATCTGAATCAGACAGAAACAGCAGCAAAGCAGCTCTGCAGGAATTGGGTTTAAGGAGAAAAAAGTGTAATTCTAGCTTGAGAATCTAGTGGTTTAGCCTTGAGAGTTAGTTTTAGGAAAAAGGAAATGACCAACTAAGGCAGACAAAAGAAAGAAGAGGGAAGGGCTGGGGACCTGTTGGCACCATGTTTGCCATGTTTGGCCCCATTAGAGCTCTTCACTGACTACAGAGTTTAATCCCTGGATGTTAATTCAATGATGGANGAGAACCAGATCCTGAAAGTTGATCTCCACACGCATGCCGTTGCTTGTATGCACTCAGAGGCGCTCACAGGAACACACATACATCATATACACACAATAGTAACTCGTTCAATAAAAAAAATAAAGTGAATATACGTGTTTATGTGGATTTCAACAGCAAAAGTTCACCAGAATTAAGGAGAAGTCAAAAGCTGACGCACAGCATCAACATGAAGAACTTCACTGAAGGTGACTGTGGGTCTGGCCTCTGTGAGCAGTCTGAGTCAGGCTTAATGCTGCCAGGCTGTTTTTCCTTTGCTCTGTTGGCATGCTACTTCATAGCTCAAGGGTCTGAAAGCAGGGCCCTGGGCAGCCATGGTNCAGCTCACTCACTGTGGTGTCTTGANGGAGAATGGACNCNCTAGGCTCATACATTTGAATACTTGGTCTTTAGTTGGTGGGACTATTAGGGAAGGATTAAGAGGTGTGGCCTTGTTGGAGGAGATGAGGAGATGGAATTACAGACAGGAGCCACCATGCAGGTGTTGGGAATAGAGCCCTGGTCCTCCGGAAGGACAGCTNATGGTCTTAACATGCACTATCTCTCCANCCCATATATATTTTATATAAATATTTATTCCNTGAAAATTTCATGCATATATACAATATCTTAATCATTTGCCCCTTCCACTCTCCCCTTTAACTGCCTCCAGGNTTCCCCATAATATCTCCCTCCCTAATCTTTCTTTCTTTATTCCTTCTTTCCTTCATTTCTTAACTCATTGAGTTCANTTAGTGTTGACCACACGCCTATTTGTATGAGGTCATCCAGCGGGACNTGGGCAACCTACCTGTGGTTACACCCTAAAGCAAAGTGGCTCCTCTTCCCTCAGCAGCAATTAGCATTTCAGCTAAGGACAGAACCTCAGAGTCCTCACCACTCCATGCTGGAATCCCCTCCCCANGCTGGCCCCCCCAAACAGGGTTTCTCTGAGTGGCCATAGCTACCCTAGAACTCACTGTGTAGACTAGGCTGGCTTCAAACTCGGAGACCTGCCAGCCTCTGCCTCCCAAGTGCTAGGATTAAAGGCATGTACCATCACTGTCTGGCAACCATGCTGGAATTTTAACTGGCTTGATTCTGTGCTGACTGCTTCTGTGAATTCATATAAATCTCTATGAGAGAGGGTAAAATTACCCAGCACATTGATTTTTAAACAGTTACTGAGGTAAAAGTTACAGAACATAAAACTAGCTATTTGAAGGTCTACACAGCAGGGACAGTTGGTATATTCACAGTATTGTGCAACCACCACCTCTATCTCGTTCCAAGATATTGTCATCACCCCCACAGAAACACTAGGCTTATCAAGCTCCCCATACCTCCTACTCCTGGCATCTACTAATGAGCTTTCTGTCTCTCTGGATTTGCATATTCTGGATAAGGCATGAAACAGAATGACANGATGTATAATCCTTGGTCCCTCACTTTTAGTTAGTATGTTTCTTTCATTCCATTCNCCTGCCTCCACCTCCCAAGTCATCCTCCTGCCTCCAAGGACAGAGATTACAGGAATGCAAATTAATACCCAGTTTATGTGGAGCTAGGGGTAGAATCCACTATTC
>LZPO01035139.1:0-22140 GCA_001675575.1 Neotoma lepida
TAGGTCTTTTGCCCTGGCCTGTGAACTCCAGGGTCTGGCAGTGGATAATAGCACCAGGAAGAGCAGGGTTTAGCCCTGATCATAGTCTTTTATATCTGAGCTCTTGAATTGAAATTTCTTTTGTAAACTAGTATTTTGTTAATTTTGAGATGAAAAGGAATCCCTTCTAAAAATACCTTCAAAGTAACTTTCCACTGAAGGGAAGTCATTATGCACATGTGTGCCTTCTTTTCTCAAAAGAATGGTAGTTGCTAATATTTTAATGAAATAGGGCAGAGGGTTCACTAGAATAAAGAAAGGTTGGGGACGAAGGGGGGGTTCAGGGGAAGCCAGGTGCAGTGGCGCATGTCTATAATCCCAGCACTTAAGAGGCTGAGGCAGGAGCACTGAGGGTTTGAGGCCAACCTGAGCTATGGAACAAGAACTTGTTTCAAGAGAGAAGAGAAGAGGGGAGGTTGTGGGGAAAGCACATACAAGAAAGGAGAAAGGGCAAAGATGTTTGTTTTAAGAATTGGAAAAGTTGCTGTCTGTGGCCATAACTTCATGAGAAATACTCCAGTTCTCTTAAAGCAAGTTTTAGTTTTCTGCTGTTGCACACTAGTGGCCTGACTATAATTCAGTTTGGGAAAACCCAGAAGTGGAGAATTTCCCTTCAGTGCTCCTGTGTCATCCTATTGTCTCCAGTGGCAAATTTGCTTGATAATGCAGATGTGCCAGGGAATTAAAGCATGCAGATAGCAAACAACTTTGTAGTCTGAGTCTTGAAAATAATTTATTTTGATATTATATAACCATTCCTAACTGTTTCTGCATAGTACTTGCTGGCTGATATTTTTAGGAATTGAAGATAAAATTACTTTTATTGTATACTTATTAATAGCTAAGAGCAAGGTAGAATAAAATGGAAACCCACAGTCATAAAGTCTGGGCATATTGATGAGCCTAGTCAAGGATTCTCTTCCAGTTCCACATCTAGATGTCTACCTGCCCTCTTCTAGAGAACTTGCAGGTCCCACACTCATCTAATTCTACCCTCCAGACCTGTTCTTCCTACAGTCCGCCTGCCTGGGCTCCAAGAGGAAAGCCATGTAGTCGTTCCTTCCAATGCTCCACCCCATGCCACACTTCCTCTCTTGTCCTTTCCAAACATTGGTTTCGCTTGTGGAACCGATTTAAAGTGACTTCCTTCTCTTTGTTTTTATTACTGCTGCCGTCCAGTGGTCTCCCACAGGCCCGCGGAGCTACCATGCTAGCCCTCTCTCTATTGTCCATTCTTCCACCATTCATCTCTGTAGTCTCAGTTCTGACCGCATTTCCAGACTTTAAACCCACAGTGGCTCTCAGTGTCTGACAGCCTTCCATAGTCTGCTTTTGATCTTTTATAGGGTGAGGAACCCCTTAAACTCTTGGCCTCTTCTTACACAGTCTGGTTTTTAGCCACTTAGACTTTATCCACTCTCTGATACACATGTGGTCACACTGTTCCCCTGACTCTGCTGCTTCTGTCCCCCATGTTTTTTTTCCTAGCCTCCACACTCATTGTGGAGCTGGATTTTGAGAAGTCTTTACTGGTCAGACTGACAAACCCTTCCTTTCATGGCAGCTTGTACTCAATGTGTTATAGACACTTGCTCTTTTTTTCCCTGCCAGCCAGAATTCTGTAGGAGTAGTTTTCTTTACTCATGTATATCTATCATCTATCTAGATGGTCTAGGGCAGCTTCCAGTGCATGGTAGATACCAGGAATCAGTCAGCAAAAGTCGCTAGCTTATGATTTGTCAGGGTTCTGTTAATGATGCTGAGTGTTGTTAATTCTATGGCTGTTAGTAGGTTTTGAGTCACATGAGATCAGTGACATTGTCTTATTTGTGTTTGTATTGCCAGTGCTTCATGGTCAGGGATGTGTTTGTAGGAAGCTGTAGATTCATAACCTTCATGGTACAGTCTTTAACTGTTTGAGGAACTCTGTGGATAGATAGTATTTGGCTATGAATGATATGGACGTTGAAACTTTTTTCTGGTAAGTTGTAGTCATTCTTTCCATAGGGTTACTTTTTCTCCATTTAAGCATCTTAATGCTTAGAGTACAAACCTCAGCTGACCCTTGCACTTGAATACAGGTTTCTCCCTAGTGCTCATTGAAGAGCAGAAGGGATGTTGCATTGTATGATACCACTGCCTTTTCCAACCTGTGAGAGTCCTTCATGTCCCTTATACACTGGAATTCTCTGAGGCGCTTTGCTTACAGTATCTCATTTAACTTTACAGAATGAGGATGAGTTAGAGAAACAGGTTCACATTTACTGACAGACGTTCCAGGCATCTCAGCTGCATCCTTCAGTTAGAAATCATCAGGCAGCCACCAAAAGTCATTTTTCTTTTTAATGTTGCTGAGGCTTGAACCCAGAACCTTATACGTGGGCAAGTGCTTTATCACCGAGCTGTGTCTCCAGTCCTCATACCCACCTCATTCAGGACCTGTGCTTTGCACATTCAGTATCACCAGGCCACCCATTTCGTTTTAACTGCTTCAACTCTCCTTTTGAAAGATGAGCAATGTGTTTTGAGGGAGTTGATAAGGACAGTAAGGCTCACTTTAAACAAACACGTATATTGCTTTCTATCTGAGTCTGAGTCATTATAGAATCCATCATCTTAATTGAACATTTTGCTGGGGATCAGTTTCTAAACGTTAGTTTCATGGGAAAATCTTTACAAATATAGTTTTTAATGGTTCATTTATAATGATTTCATATTACCTCATTTTCTTACTTAAAACTTTTCTGGATCTTTCCAGCTGTCTGCAAGTCTTTGAACTTGTATAACTTATTTGGAGTCTTCAGAAGCACAATGTGTTTTATGAGAAGTGGGATGTGTTTCTCCCGTGGCCTTTCATCGTTCAGTGATATTCCCTGAGGAAATGGAGTGATTTATGAATGATTCTTTTTGTTGTAGTTGGTATTGTAGGGC
The DNA here is from genome assembly GCA_001675575.1 of Neotoma lepida. Lineage (NCBI taxonomy): Eukaryota > Metazoa > Chordata > Mammalia > Rodentia > Cricetidae > Neotoma > Neotoma lepida. The sequence continues at coordinate 2,971 of LZPO01035139.1, forward strand.
ATGTTTGCTAGACCCAGAATTGATTTATTTTCAAGTGAACAATTTTCCATTCCTAGAAATAAAAGGTGGAAAAGACCCACCGAGGGCCTCCCATTTTGTAAAACCTTGTGAAAGGACATGCTTTGTCCAGCTTTTTCTTTGTCCCATTCAAACGGCTCAGATGGAGGGGTTCCACATGCTGCTTTGATCTATTTTCTCCAGCTTCTTGGTGTTAGGAGCTGGAGTCTCCAGTCTTTCTCATACCTATTCTTAGTAAGAAAAGAGTCTTTCAGCAGTGGTGGGAAAGTGTAAAGACTTTTATGCCACATTGATGAGTCCCATATAACAAAGTTATTGTGACAGTAAAAAAAAATATGTATGCTCAGAGAAGCACTGTGTGAAACAGGCAGGACCAGTGCCCTTCAGGACTTTCAATGGAGCATTTATGAGGGCCTCATTTAAATAAGTTGATAAATTATATTTACATTATTTACATAGGGTATATAATCATTGCCTTGGTAGCTGAAGACTACTTCTGGGTACTGCATATACAGAGAAGGTTCAGATGAGCGAGGAAACAGAGAGATTTAAACCAGAAGGATTTGAAACTCTACCTTCCAGATGTTCTGCTCCTTTCAGCATTCTCAGCTGTGCGTACAGGATAAGTTCAACCTTAACAGTGACCTTCCATTAGGGTCCCTCCAGGTCATTTCCGCTTGCTCCCTGTTCTGACTGTCGCAGAGAGTTGTCTAAAACCTTTCCCTTCTGGTCACCTGTCCTTCCTCAACTCCAACAGCTGTCATAACGTGTGTGTGTGTGTGTGTGTGTGTGTGTGTGTGTGTGTGTGTGTTTCTCACTTGCTTTTTTTTAACCCCCCCATCTTATTTAGTTCAAATTTAATAGAATGGCACTCCAGTGCTAAGTGCTGATATTTGTTCCCGTTTTGGACATCAGGCTGGATGGAAGCATGCACAGCTGTCAGCCAGCTAAATTTTGTCACTGTTTGTCAGTGACCTGGTCGGGCTGAACAGTGTCAGATTCTCTTGCACATAGTCGCCAACAGAAATTCCATTCACAGTGATCCTTTTCATGAGTGATGAAGAAGCTTTGAAAGAGGTGAGCCTTTAAAACTGTAATCTTAAGCAATACTGTGCTCAAGGATGTTTTCATCCGTGCTCCGTGACAGATAAGAAAATTGACAGAGGCACCACTCACTTCACAGTTGAGGTACTTAAAATTTTCTTCTCTGCCACTGAAGTAAGGATCTGTGTGGGGCACACAAATGTGAAATCTAGAATAAAAGACTCCATCAGGAGCTGGGAAGATGGTTTAGTAGGTAAAGCACTTGCTGTGCACTCATGAGGACCAGAGTTCAGATCTCCAGCTCCAGCAGGGCAGATGTGGCAGCCTGCCCCTATTCTCAGTGCTTGGGAAACAGCCCCAGGGCAAGCTGGATAGCAAGATTAGCCAATTGCCAAGTTTTGGGTTCAAGTGGGAGACCTCAGTGTGTGAAGTGGAGCGTGATATAGGGTGACACCTGACATCAAAAGCTGGTCTCTATATGCATGTGCACTACATCTGTGTGCCTCATGTACCGTGTGAACATACATATGTACATACATACCATATACATACACACATGCCAAACAAAGCAATAATCATTAAAAAGAACACAGGATATTCTTCTTTGTGGTTAGATAGGCTTTGCCTCTGCAGTGACCATCTGGTCTAACGGTTGCAGCCTTGAAACTGGGCCAGGGTGCCCAGTTTGGAGCATTTCCTGAAGACATTTTGCTATCAGCACTTGTGATATAGAATTCTTCTAGTTAGAAGCCACTGATACCAACCAGAAAGCAACCTCATATTTATCTTTGTGGTGCATCCTGGGCCTAGGATATCCTATGCATCTATTCATATCCTAAAAAGAATACTAAAAATGCCCAGACAAAACCAGTTAGAGAAAGGCTGTATTAGCAGCTACCTCAGGTAGGGAAGACATAATGTTTGCAGGGTAGACTTTTGATAGATTTTTTTTCAAAAAGCTCCATTAATTCTTATTTTTCACATCTTTACTAAGAGTCAGACCAACTTACCAGGAACTAATCAGTTGGCCAGTTGTTTTTGTTTGACATGCAATTGATTGAGTTCATTCCCACCCCTCCACACACCATATTGTTTTGGGGAAGTTGTAAAAATATATTAAAGAGATATCATCTTCTTTCCAAAGTAGCCTCCTTTCCCAGTGCCCCCTGCCCACCACCCACCAAGAGATTAAAAGAAAAAGATGCCAGGACAGAGAAGTAGAAACCTCCTGACTGTGGCCCAGGGTTCTGGGGGTCTCCAGCCTGGGAGTGGAGGGCAGCTAACATCTATAGTCTCAGTGCCACTGTCCTTGAGTGGGCTGCTGGGAAGCCAAAGGTGCAATAGGGTTGGGCAGGATGTAGCAGATGGTCAAGTCTTGTCACAGGGACAGAAAATACGAAAGAAATGAATAGTGCAGAGAGGCAAAGAGATGTTCCCAAGCGAGGGAGGCAGAGGAGTGAGGGCAGGCAGTCTTGGGGTGGTGGTGGAGGGGGCGGTGGGAATGGAGCCCTGCGGTGAGGCCTCTCTGTGTGGTGTGTGGGCACATCAGAGAATATAAGGCAGCAGAGCTAGAGTGGAGAAGGGCACCTGGCACCAGGGAGAGGTAGGTGAGGATGGTCTGTGAAGGCCACAGGTGGAAATCTGAGAACAGAGAGCAGGAGAGGAGAGTCTCCAAGTCAGCAAGGCCAGTCCTCAAGGAACAACTCAGAAAGGAAAAATGCCCAGTCCCCCAAGTTAATGGAACCAGTGTGAACATGAGGGAGACAAGCAGAGTGTCACCTGGAGCTGGTGTGCCTACTCTTGAAGAAGGCTGGAGGGACCTGGGCAGCCTGCTATACTATGCTTCACCCCATTCTGCGTGGGAGCTAGAAGGTCCTGTGGCCATCAGTTGCAGTTCAGGGTGTCTGCATGGCCTGTCTGGCTCCAAGGCCTTTGCTGGCCCCTCCACCCCGAGAGAGGCAGCTGAGGATGCACTTCTGGTGTTGATACCTCTACCTGTGTGTGTCTCTGGCTGCTTGTCTAGCTTAGGGGGAGAGGAAAGTGCCAGGTGCCTCAGCATTCAGGAAGAGATCTAGTAGTGGTTGCTGACCTTATGGCCTTGCTTAGACAACCTGCTGGCCTGGGACTGGCCTTGTCTAGTCCCTGCCCCTGCTTCTTTAGGACCTCAGCTGAAAGACAAAGCTGCTGCAGGCATTGTCATTGTCATTGTCCCAAGTCAAACCCTTATCTATCACTGGGGTGGCCTGTGTTTAAAAACTCTGCTGGGCTTATTTTTTCTTGTGTCTGCCTTGGTCTCAGAGACAGTCAAANGTGGGTGTCTTGTGTAGGCTTTTGCCTGCTGCTGCTGCTGCTGCTACCCTAGGATCTTGGGAATGCAGGGGTGATACCCTCGGGCATATGGGTGATGTACTTTTTTCTCTGGGCAATAACGTTGCGTTGCTTGGTGTGACCAGCCCAACCCTCCTACTCTGTGCATGAAGGAGTGGCATCCTTGGCATTCTTCGCTACCATTTTATTCTTACTACACAGTGGTAGAGGCTTTGTGTCTGGTCGCCTGTGAGGAGTATGGTGGTTGAAGGTCATGGTTCACGTTGTTGCTGATTATTTGGGAAGTGGCACTAGAGGCATCATAGGCAAGGTTGCCTGGGAGGGAGCTGTGTTTACAGGGTGCTGACAGAGGCACCTTTGCACAGGTCCCAGCAGCGCAGCACTTGGTGTACTGGAGGATGCTGATGGTATTGCCGACCATAGTTCCACCCAGCTCACTCTTGGTTTCCTTGTTGAGATCTATAATGCTTGTCTTGCAGCATAAGGTCCTGAGCTCAAACTCTAGAACCCAAGACCAGAATGGTGGTATGCTTGGTGCTAAACTTGTTAAATAGTCAAGGATGACCTTGAACTGATGTTGGGATTACAGGTGTGCACCACTGTCTAGTTTATACAGTGCTGGAGGTCCAACCCAGGACTTTGTGTGTTCTAGGCAAACAATGGTGCTACATCCCTAGCTCTGCAGAAGTTTCTCCTAAAGAACACCACCCCCCTTGTCTGTTGATTACACATATACACACACACACATACACACACATACCACACACACTCCGACCCCACACACTCCCCAACCTTAACCCTCAGTGTTACAGACTCTGTACAGTGTTCAGGCTCTGTATGTGCCTAACATAAAGAGGAAGATACAGATGCTATTAGCAAAACATCTATCATTTTAAACAAAGATCTACATACTTACAATAAAATAAGATAAAAATACAGGAAAGTGGGGTAGTAAGTGGGACAGTGGGAACTGCTGTGAGGGAGGTGAGAGAATGGTGTGAGTGAGTGCAGCTTCTGAGGAACTGTGTGTAATTCTCATTTCCGGCACAAAGTAAAAAAAAAGGGCCTGCTCGAGGTTGTTAGAGTCAGTCAGAACTTGTTTGTCAAGTGTAGGGAGAAGAATCGTGGCCAGGGAGATGATGGCATCAGAAACTGGTCACTTCTGAGTAGATCTAGTTCTATTTTTTTGTATGTGCATGTGTACGAGGACAACCTCACGTGTCATCTACCATCCTCTTCTGAAACAGGATCTCTCACTGGCTGATGCTTACCAAGTAGGCTGTTAGCTGACTGGGAGGGACCTAGGGATCTGTTTGAACATACCACCATGCTGCACTTGGGTACTAGTGTTTGCACTCAGGTCCTCATGCTGTGTGACAAGCATTTGACCAACTAAGCCATCTCCCCAGACCTCCAGTGGATCTAATTCTTTAAAGAGGCTGGCATTCCTCTGGAACATGCTATTAATTGCAGTATGATGCCTGTGGTTAATTGGATCCTGGAGAGCACGTTGAATCCTGAACTGTATGAGACTCCGACCCGTCTCATCCTTCTTCCCTGTCTCCCCCAAAAAGACACAAAGAGAAAGAGAGAACCTCATCAGTGGGAAATGTTGGTTCTGTTTTTGATGGGGATTTGAACAATTGAAATATAAAAGAAAGAGAATATTTTTTGTCAAATATTTTTAACCATTTTTAAGTTAGTTCATCATCATATCAGTTTATAGGTTAATATATAGCTGCAGCTTTTGGTATTTTTATAAGAAAATGCCTTTAAGCCAGGTGTAGTGGCACATGTCTGAAGTCCAAACACTTGGGAAGTGGAGGCAAGAGAATTAGGAATTCAAGTCCTCCTTGGCTAAAGAGTGAATTTTAGGCCGGCTTGAGTTGTGTGAGACCTTATCTCCAAAAAAAAAGCCAAACACATGCACCAAAGAAGAAAAATTCTATTTAATTTAAATTTGATTCTTCATTAAATAAATAAAACCCAACCAAACAAATTCTGAGTTCTTTAATAGCTCCCCCTACTCTGAGGATGGGAATTGAATTTAGAGCCTTGTGTGTACTAGGCAAGTACTCTCATCACCCCCTCACCCTCCCCTTTTTTTTTTTTAAGAGTCAGGGTCTCTGTGTAGCACAGGCTGGCCCTGAACTCATGCTCCTTCTGCTTCTGGATTGAGTGCTAGAATAACCCATGAGTAGTTTTTTTTCTTGAACATATTTTCCCATTCATTTTACATTCAATCAAGTTTTGAGTTAAATTGTATTATTGACTATAATAATAATAATAATCTCTTCATCATATGCCAGTGTGCCTATAAACACTTGTTCTAGAAGTATTAGGGGAAAACAAGACTATTGAGGGGTAGGTGTGGTAGATCGTACCTCTAGTCCTAGCACTTGGGAGGCTGAGGCAGGAGGATTGCCACGAGTTTAAGGCCACAAAGTAAGACCATCTCAAAAACAAAACAACAAAAAAACCAAAACAAACAATAATAACAACTTAAAACGTCTGCTGACTCCTTGAATTTTTATTAGTTTGAAGGTATGTATAAGAATGAAGCAGTAAGCCAGCAGATTCATGTTCTGCAAAAAGAAGTAAGGCAGTTCCAAGCAGAAGCTGCTCAGCCTCCAGCACTTAACATTGTGGAAGCTGCTGTGCATGCAGAAAACCTGATCACGTAAGTCCTGGTGACATTCCGTTTCATATCAGCTTTGTTGATAGTAGTCAGCTACAGTACTTCACCTCTTCCCCCCGACACAGTCATTTAGTATGCAAATCAGCAAACTAGGTCCTTTGGGTCCAATCTGAGTAGCTATGTGTTTATACAGGGTTTTATTGGAGCATAGCCATTTCTGTTGCTCACAGTGGCTATGGCTTACAAGCTTCAACAACAGAATCAACTGTTCGTGATGCTGCTTTAGGGCCCACAAACAAAGTATTTCCTATCTGGCTGGGCCCTTTTGGAACAAGTTTGCAGAACTGTAAGATGATGTGGGGCATGGGAACTCAGTGGTGGGGGATTTACTACTTCCGGTTTACACTCCAGTTGTCCTCACCTGGGAAGCTAACGTCAACTCAGATTATAAAATGAAGTTCACCACAGTCACTTACAGGGTGAGGACTTCCGAGTGTACTCAGTAACTCCATATAACCCTGTGGTTTTCTCTAACAACTCCTGGCATAGTTTCACCTTTCCTAAAGCCAGCTAGACAAAGCTTGGGAGAGGAAGTTAACTTAAGATGACTCCACATCACACAAGATCCCTTCGGCACGTTGGGATGGTGTGTGGAGGGCATTGAATCCCTCTAGGATTAGATCAGGTTAGGTACAGGCTGGTGTTTTATCACTGGGAAGGTACTACAAGTGAGCATTAGAAGAAAATCTTAGGGAAAAAATTGTAAATTGATTTGTTTTATGTGTAGTAGAGTTTTTCCTGCATATATGTACTTGTGCCACTTGTGTGCCTGGTGCCCATCTCACCCTCAGGCAAATTTTGAATTTTAAAATGTAAAGAGATCACAGTCTTGTGTTTAAAAATGTAAGGGATACAAAAGTCAAGTAACTATGAATTATATACAGTATATGAAAAACTTTAATAAGTGCCAGGATGCTCATTGGCCCTTATAATAACAGCTTTTATTTTCCAGAGGGGCAGATAAAATCGTTACTGTGTATCAACAGTGAATTTTTGGGTAATTGATAGACACACATTTACCACATGTAGTACTTTTAAAGTGTTATTTGCATAGGGCTCTGAAGACTCTTACAAATATTGTCTGAGGAATGAGGAAAACAAAGAGACATTTGAGGATATGGATTATTTACTATAAACAAATGTTGTGCTCATATTTCCCCACAGGGCCTTAGTGAATGCTTATAAGTTGCAGCCTACACCTGGGGTTCAGAAGATTGGTATCAGCCTCTTCTTTACTGTTGTGGACTATGTTAGTGAAGAAACACAGCGCCATCCTCCTACAAGGCAATTCTTCACATCATGCGTTGAGATCTTGGGACAGGTAAGACCGTTCCCAGCTGTCAGCCACATGAATGCATAGTGAATCCCCAGGGGTGTTGACTAATACAGCCTTTGGAGAATTGTTGGCTTCCTGTGTTGCTTGTAGAGTTTTTGGTATAGAATGTTACTTCTTCTACAACAGAGATTAAATTATTCATGTTTGAAAAACTGATTTTGGCATAGGTTGTTGGTATCACTAGCAATAACATTGCTGAAGTTCCGTTATCATTTGCAAAATAGCTTCTAATTAATTTTTAAAGTTTGTCCTCACCCAGACTCTGTATAGTTGATACCATTCCTGTCTTGAAAATGATCAAGCAAGGTGGATTCTAGTGGCATAGCCTGTAGTCTCAGTTACTTAGGACCCAAGTTCAAGGCCTGCCTAGGCTACAGAATGAGTTCAAGGCCAACCTGGGCAACTTGTCTCAAAAAGTTAAACAAAAAACAAAAAAGTAGGGACCATAGCATGCATGAGAAACCTTAAGTTCAATCCCCAGTATTGCTATTAAAAAAAAGTAAAAGAAGCAACTGGCCTTTGAAAGATGAAGCAACTCCCCTGAAGCATGCACCCATGAGTGTTGGGGCTGATAAATGCCAGGGCTTCTGACAGGGTTCAGTGCTGCTCTCCCCGACTGCTGCTGCCTCCCAGGTGCTGTGTCTGCCACCATCTATTTATCTGTTTTGTTTTAACGTGCAGAGGCAAAGTATCCCTGCAGATTTATGGATGTGTTATAAAGGAAATCCACTTGTTTGAAGAATATCAACCCTGGCCACATATTTGCATGCAAATTTAATTGATCACTTGGGTTCCCATAAATGGGGATACCAACCAGATACAACTGCTTGTTGTTGTTGTTTTTNTGGGGTTTTAACTCAGGGCCCTGCCTATGCTAGGCAGGCACTCCACCACTGAGCTGTGTCACCAGCTGATGATCTGTTTTCCTCTAAGAACTTTTCTTCTCACCGTAAAGTTAATAAGTGCTTATTATGAGCCGTACAGTATAGAAAACAAAAGTAAAATGTTCTCAGGATTCTAAACACCTGGGGGTCCTAGTAACATGGCTATAATTTGAGTTATAAACATGCTCTGTCATTTTTATCTCTACATGAGTACTTAACTCACACTTCAGACAGGGATGTGCTAACTTATCTCCTGTGCACTTAAGCATATCTTTTAATTTTCCCTTGCCAGTAAGTACAGGTCTGCCTGTTCATGTCAAATGTCTGTTCCATGATAAAGACATTGCTGTAGGGTATTGTACTCACATATTTTGGGTAGTTAGTTTGGTAGGTCTCTTTTTTTTCTACAATAAGGCTGAGATAATTATTCTTACAGTATTTTCTTTCATCTTTTCTGAAAATGTGATTGCTGTATCAAAGGAATTTGATATAACTGTATATTTATATTTTATAGCATTGAGTGCATTTGCTCACTGCCCTGCTGGAAGGTTTGCACATGGTTACACTATCATAACTAGCATTAAGAATTATTCTTATTAAAGTTTATGGTACTGGGGATTGATCCCTAAAATTTGGCTAATCTGATAAGGGAAGTAAAATGCCATCACTTAAAAAATTTGTATTGCTTTTGTGTGAGTGTGTGTGTTGCACGCATGTGTATGCATGGAGGCCAGAGCTTTTCACTTTCTGACTTTCTTGAGACAAGTTCTCTCACTGAATTTTGAGCTAGGCTGGTTTCCTTCTAATCTTCATGTCTCCACTTTCAACATCGATCAGTTCCAGGCACACAGCCACCGCACCTGGCTCTTTATGTGGGTGCTTGGGGTTAAACTCGGGTCTTCAAGGCTGTGCAGCACGCACTCTTCTGAAAGTTCTTTTAATTATGTGTCTTTTGGTATGTTTATTGGCAGTGTGTGTGTGTGTGTGTGTGTGTGTGTGTGTGATTATTTCTCTTTGTACATTTTTTGGGTTTTGATTTGATTGAGTTTTTTAGATGGTTATTAGCCTAGTATTTGGAGAGCAATATATTTTTCTAATTCTTTTTTTTTACACTTTATAATGCTTTGTAGTTCACCGAGGTTGAAATTTTAGTATAGTCGTACCCATGAGCCCTGCCTATTGTTTCTGTTAGTTCATCCTTAGAAAAGCCTTCCTGACTCTGAGACTGCTTAGAGAATCACTGAGATTCTAATTCATCTTAGCCTTTGAACCACATTAATCCATTTATTATTATTTGAGACAGGGGTGCACTTTGTAGCTCTGGTTTTCCTGGAACTCACTATGTTGACCAGGCTGGTTCCAAACTCACAGAGATCCACCTGCCTCTGCCTTCCTAGTTCTAGGATTAAATGTCCATGATTTTAGATATCTTCTGATTTTATATTTTCATTTACAAAAATTATTTTACCTTATTTAGTATCCTTGAAGATTGCCTGCTTAAGAAAAGCAGAGGGGATAGTAAGTGACAGTTCCCCTTTTATTTCTTTTGCCAGGTGTTTATCAGCGGCACTAAATCGGAATGCAGAAAGGTGCTGCAGACCATTCTGAAGAACAGACGGCTCTGCTCTCTGCTGTCCCCTTTCTTCACTCCCAATGCTGCGCCGGCCGAGTTCATCCAGCTGTATGAGAAAGTGGTGAAGTTTCTGAGTGAGGACAACAGTGATATGATTTTCATGCTGCTCACCAAGGTACTAACGCTTCCTCCTGGGAAAATGAGAAGTGACTGTTGCTTCCCATGCCAAGAGGCCCTGTCCACATGGCACGGTCTTTGAGTAGCCTGACCTTACAGCCTCCCCTTTGTGAGCAGGGCACTGGCCATACTGTACAGACGACAGTCTTACTGTACAGACAGTCTTACTGTACAGACAGTCTTACTGTACAGACAGACAGTCTTACTGTACAGACAGACAGTCTTACTGTACAGACAGTCTTACTGTACAGACAGTCTTACTGTACGTACAGTCTTACTGTACAGTCTTACTGTACAGACAGTCTTACTGTACAGACAGTCTTACTGTACAGACAGTCTTACTCGACTTTCCAAAGCACAGCATCTCAAGCTTTGTTTTTGTTTTGTTTTGTTTTTCAAGACAGGGTTTCTCTGTGTAGCCCGGTTGTCCTGGAACTCACTCTGGTCTCAGACTGGCCTTGAACTCAGAGATCTACCTGCCTCTACCTCAGAGTGCTGGGATTAAAGGCGTGTGTCACCACTACCCACCCAAGCTTTCTTTAAAAACTTAGTACAGTCATGAAATATTCCTGAGGAGTTTAACAATCCTTTTAAATGTATCTTGAATTTGCTCCTATGTTGTTTGATCTGTGAGTTATTATATGTCAGACTCATATTTTGAATAAGCCTGGTCTAAATAAGCTTCCCTTATCCTCATCTGAATAGAAGACTGTCAGAGCAAGGCAATCACTTAACCCNTGAGCAGTTATGCTTCTGTGACATTTATGAAGCAATGGGACCCTGGCATTTTTTAGGGCAAAGAGACCGAGCCCAGTCTATAACAGAGGTGAATATATTTTGTGGTATGGAACGTTGGAAGATTCTGTCAGTCTGAGTTTTATAAACTTAGGTAGGTAACTAATGCCACTGAAAAAATGGCTGTTACATAAGGTCCATAAAGTGGCCGCTTGGTTCTGACACTAACAAATGAAGGACAGCTCTGAAACTCTGATGAGGTCTCAGAGAGGAAACTTATTATAAAAAGACAGAAATGTATGGAAGTTTCAGAAATAGAGTGGAATTGTAAACCAGTAGTGAATGGTCAGTCAATGAGTGGTTTTTTGGTTTTGTATTTTTGTGGTGCTAGATGTCAAACCTAGGCCTGTGAANATTCAAGGTGAGTGCTCTGCTTCTGACCACGTCCTTACCCAATCCCAACTAAGATTTTATATTTCAAAAGAAGGTTGTTGAGCTGAGGACATGACCTCAACTCCGAGAATTGGTAGAGATGGTGGCATCATGGTGCCCATCAGTTACATTCAGTCATGTACTTGTGTGTACATTTTAGTTTCTGTGTTTGTAGACAGGTAACTGCAAGATTGTCTTTGATTTTTAAATTTGCACAGACCTCTCTGCTTCATCTCATTTTCTAATGTTAATAAAACTGCTTCTTGTTTCTGTTTCTTTTTTAGTTCGATGTTAAGCAATGGTTAAACGCCACTAAACCTCCTCTGTCTGATCGTACCAGGCTTCTGGAGTCCATTCACTTGGCACTTACTGCCTGGGGCCTTGAACCAGACGAAGATATTTTGATGCCATTTAATCTTTTCTGTAAGCATTGGACTCACCTTCTACTCTACCAGTTCCCTGACCAGTACAGTGACGTTCTCAGGCTGCTGGTGCAAAGTAAGTGTCTTCATTTGGTATGATTGTTAAGATCTCAGTGGGGATTTGATAGCACATTTACCACTCTATAGATGCCATCTAAAATGTTAAGATGAGGCTGTAGAAATAGCCCAGCAGGTAAACCCCTTACCACCCAAGCCTAATGACCAGAGTTAGGTTCCTAGAAACTATGGTGAGGAGAGAACCAGCTCCCCAAGACTATCCTCTAATCTCTGTCTAGGGTGCTGTGTCACATGTATATCTGCACTTACATTCATCACACACACACACACACACACACACACACACACACACACACACACTCTCTCTCTCTCTCTCTCTCTCTCTCTCACACTAGTACAATTTCTCAATNCTCTCTCTCTCTCTCTCTCTCTCACACTAGTACAATTTCTCAATCACCCTACCCAACCCTCCAGCTCTAGTGGCTTCTGTGGAGCTCACTCCCAGTTAAGTCACTTTTTCTTGTCTCTTTACTTTGGTCCCCTTCTACCACATAGCCCTACAAATTTGGTTGGATTATCATCAACATTGACTTGTAAAGTACACATGTTTTTTGATTCAGGTTGAAAAATTGGTTTGGGAAAAACACAGACCTGCTATCTCTGTCCCTTCTCTAGGCTCTGCAGAGCAGTTGCTGAGTCCTGAGTGCTGGAAAGCCACTTTGAGAGCCCTGGGCTGCTATGACCCAAGCAGCCAGCAGGGGGCAGCTTCTGCAGAGAGCTCTGTGCTTCATAGTGCCTCGGATGTTCTATTGTCAGACAAGCAGGTGTGTAGCTTTTGGTCTCTGACAGCTTTGTGTATTCTTTTCCATTTCCCTTGCTGTGCGTTTTCAAACAATTGGAGCACATTTAAAAGCTTTGTGTGTGTGTGTGTGTGTGTGTGTGTGTGTGTGTGTGTGTGTGTGTGTGTTTATGTAAGAGCTCCATGTCTTTGACCTTTGCTTCCTCTGCCCCCTTTGCCTGGACTGCTTTTCTCTTATGCTCCTGAATGTAGTTCCATCCCTATCTGAACAGAACAAAAGCTGGCATCCTCCCTGTACAAACCTTCCCGCCCACCTAAGCACATTGATTGCCTGCAGATGTAGCATCCAGGAGACTCAAGCTAAAGTACTTTGAGTTTGAGACCAGTTTGGCCTATATGAGACCTTATCACCACAAACAAGCCAACAAAAAAATAACCTCAAAAATAAGGAAAAAGGGAGAATGTATTTGAAATAAAGATTCCATTGCTTTTAGAGTTTTAAACCTATTAATTTTTTCTGTCTTTTTGTAGTTCTGTCAAAGATCTATATTTGCATCACAAACTGTCATAGCACTGTGTTATAAAGGAGTTGAAGGCATGGCTCAGTGGTGAAGTGCTTACCTAGTATTCATGAGGTCATAGGTTTCATCTCTAGCAGCAGAAAGGAAGAAAGGGGCTGGGCAAGATGCTGCACCAAAGTAGATGTTCAGTGAGCAGTGTTTGGTTGGCCATCTTTTCTAGGTAATGGAGACCATCCAGTGGCTTTCTGACTTCTTTTATAAGCTTCGGCTATCCAAGCTGGACTTTAAAAGTTTTGGATTATTCTCAAAATGGAGCCCTTATATGGCTGATGTGAAGACATTTTTGGGATACCTTGTGAAAAGGCTGGTTGACTTAGAAATTGCCTCCTTGGCCCAAGACCCAACTGCCAGCACCAAAGAAGGTATTGTGCTTCCAGTGTGGTGGGAGCTAAGTGCTGTGCCTTCTTCCACTAGAGGAAATTCAAGTAGACACATTAAGAGGTCCTTCTCAAATGTCATGGAGACATAATAGAAAAAGGTGGTACAGTTGTGAGCTTGTATATAATCATCATACCTGTATGATTTCACAGCGAATACAGGATGCTTGCTATGGCTTGTCTGTCCCCCTCCTTGGTGGGAGTATGGTACCAAGAGGTGTGTTTCTCTAACTCTTTCCTGTCATTTACCTAGGTTAGGACAATGTTCAGAATATGAAGCATGTATCTTGGAAAAGTGGACATTATAAAATTACCTGTGACATTGTGTTATAATAAAAATTAAACTCAAGTCATTGTAGCAATGAAAAGGGAAGCCTACATAGTTGTACTAACCCTGCTATTTCTGTATCAGCAAAGGCTTACACAGAGGGAGGAGCAGGAGATTTTGATACATTTAATATGAAATGTAGCCAATGGCCGGAGCGAGACACTTTCCTGTGTCTAACAATTGTNTTGTTTCAGTGCTCAGATCCCTGCACTCACAGATCATCCAGCTTTTTAAGCCCTGGATCCTGGTTTTAGAAGACAGTGAAAGGTAAATAGTTTTTCATATACTCAGATTTCTTTGGAATTTATTTACTTAAAGTTCTAATGATATTTAGTACAGGTCATGATGATTTCACAAATTTTTAATATAGTGACATTTAAATTGATAAAATACAAAAGTCAAGGCATTTTTTTGTTTATATAATTATTCATCTGGGTGATCAGTGATATTATTTTGATATTAATTTTGGAACAAAATGAACCACTAATTTCCAATTTTCTGTGGTAAGGAAGTTGAATTTGTTTGCATACTTAAGAAAAATGTTTTTTTTTTTTTTTCATAAAGTAGGTCTACAAATATGGGTCTCAGCATTTTCTATTAATCAGCTATTTTCAGAATTAAGTTGTACATCAAATTATTGGATTGAGAATGCCCCTTTAATCATGTAACTCCGAAGTGAACCTAGTACTGGTATAAGGAGAAGGGGGAAGTCAGCATTACTGGTTGATGTTACAGGTCGATGTCGTTGGCGTTCAGGGGCTCCCAGCTTTCAAGTGCTGAGTGTGTTTCAGGCTACAGAGTTTCTGACTCACCAGTCCTAGGCTTGTAACTCTATCATGTGCACTTTCCTTTCTAAGCCTGTGTTTCTTTCCTGTGAAGTAGCCAGCAGCGACATTACCCCTGGCTAGAGAGTGATGCTGTGGTGGCCTCCAGCATCGTGCAGCTCTTCACTGACTGCATCGGCTCACTGCACGGGAGTTTTAAAGGTAGGGAAGTGTCATGTGATGCCTGGTTGAGTCTTCCCTTCAGCCTCTGCCTCCCCCTTTCCTTGTGCTTGCATCTTCATTTCAACCGGAAGACAAAGAAGCTGACAGAACGGCCGCTACCATGGTTACTTACCCAATGTCCTGTGAGGCTGCTGAGTTGTGTAGTACGGCCTGTTGAATATTGCCAACTCGCGGCTTCTCAGGAGCTTCCCATAACGGCAGAGCTAATTTATACCCCGACTCCAGTAAGAGATAGGAGTCTTTTTTCCTTGTATTCTTCCACTTATCTTTGTTTTTTATTCTTTTTGTGTGTGTGTGCACGCACATGCTCACACCTTCGTGAGAGCTGTGTTATCTGCCTCTGTCATTCTCCACCTTGCTTTTTATTTTGTGACAGGGTCTCTCACTGAACCTCTCTGTTTTGGTTTGACTGGCTGCCTAGCAAGCTCCCCAGACCTTCCTGGACCTACTTTCCAGTACTGGGGTTGTAGGCACACACTGCCCACACCTACCTTCCCTATGGGTGCTGTGTACCTCAGCTCAGGTCCTCAGGCTGGCACAGCAGCAGCTCTTCATTCACTGAGCCATCTTCTCAGCTCTCCCATCTTTTTAATAAAAGGAATCCTAGGGGCTAGAGAGATGGTGCAGCAGTTACCACTGGTGGCTTTTCCAGAGGACCTGGGTTCAATTCCCAGCACTCCCATGATGGCTCACAACCATCTGTTGAGTCTAGTTCCAAGGGAACAACCCTTTTCTGACCTTTGTGGCTACCACATGCTTGTGGTGCATAGACACACATGCTGGCAAAACACCCATCCACATAATATAAAAATAAAAAGCCAGTGTGAAGTGATACTTCATTGTGATTTTAATTTTTTCTTTACATTGTGTGTGTGTGTGTGTGTGTGTGTGTGTGTGTGTGAGATTTATGTGGAGGTTTGTTGTCCTTTTTAAATGGTTGCTGCCTTTTAAGCCACAGCTGTCTGAATCAGCAACTGCAACTCCACCTCTACCAGCAGCGGTTAGGCCACAAATGCCATTGCAGGAGAGAATTCTGTTCCATTGCAGGAGAGAATTCTGTTCCTTCCAGCTACAACTCTNGCAAAGCTAGAAGGGAACTTAAGTAAACCTCTGTCACTCTAAAGAACTCAAGATTCAAAGGGTAAGGTGGAATTCTGCTCTCCAGAATAGCAAGTAGCTCACCCCTCTCCTTGCTCGTGTCCTCCAAAAAGCCCTCATGCTTCTCCTCGCCCCTCCTCATAAACCCTGTCTCACCTGGCTCCTCCCTACCACTTCCTGTCAGCTAGTTGCTGACTCAGCCTCCTGACCGCAGGTGAATTTTATTTAATCAAACACATCTTTGCCTCATTAAACAAACGTTCCAGAGCATAAACAAAAGTAACACACCTTGAAATAAGATTCTACAACAGAGGTTGTCACTTGTGGAAATTGGTTCTCTCCTTCCTTCATGTGGGTTCCAGGAATCAAACTTAGGTTGTCAGGCTTGGCAGCCAGCACTTTTAGCTATTTAGCTATCTTCCTGCCTTCATCTGGTTTATTTTGCATTTCTGTGATATCTAGTAATGCTGAGTGTTTTTTATGTACTTGTTGATTATTTTTTTGAGAAATGTTGGAATATTTTCTTTTGAGGAATTCTTTCAAAATGCTAAATGAAGAAAGACGTGCTGATGGGGTGAGATTGGATACATGAGAGGGCAACAGGCTATAGATAGGAATTTGGGTTAAAAAGCCATTTAGAAGTTTTGAAGAAAAAAAGCTAACCACCTTGCAAAGTTCAAGTTTCTGTTTTATGTTAGCATTTCTTTTTCTTTCCTGTCCTTTTTTAAAAGAAACCAAGTGACTTGAACTGTATTTTCTTTTTAAATTTTAGACAAGCTATTGCCAGGTGATGAAGGAGCCCTGCGGTTGCACCTGCTGCATTACTGTGAAGCATGCACAGCACCCAAGATGCCAGAGTTCATTCTCTATACTTTTCATAGTGCATATCAGAATCTCGAGTGGAAGGACCTGCACCCTGACCAGAGGCTCATGGAGGCCTTCTTCAAGGTTCGGCCTTTGTTGGTGTCCCCTCGCCAGTGTGTGTGCGTTCTGTCACCCTCTGGTACATATTGTAGAAAGCAGCAGCCTATGGAAGTCATGAGCTAATGGGGGATTTGAACACATCTAGTAGGCCAGTTTAAAAACACAGAGAAAGACTGCGTCTAACATGGTGGTTATCCTCTAGTTTTAGGAATAAAGCTGTGCGATTCCCTAGCTTACCGAGTCTTGCTCAGTCCTGGCTAGTGTTTATTTAGCAATGATTATAAACATTGTTATAATATTGGATAATATTGTTAGAACTACTTGTGAATGTTGTGTGAAAGCAAAATGTGAATTAGTACTCAACTCCAAGTTGATTTCAGCAGTTATGCAACTGAATAGTTAGATTATAAGAGCTATCATAGTGTAATAACCAGTGACACATCGTGATNGTAGAAGGACCTGGGATAATCTTAAGGAAAGGCCAGGAAATGTGCGTGTGAACCTTTGCAACAGAAGCCATAGTTCCAGGAGCCCCAGGGCGACTTTGGCAGCAGCCTGGTTGGTTGATGAACTCTTTTTCTGTTGTCAGAACCCCGATGATTTTGGCTTGGCCTTTTATGATTGTTCCAGTTCATTAGTCATCAGTTCAATTGTGTTTTCTCCTAACTTAATGTCATATTTATTATTGTTGAGTCATTTAAGTGTTTTAATTGATATAGATCTATGGTTATCTATGATGATTACTAAGACACAAATATTATTTACAGTGATTAGTAAAATGTACTGGGGCTTTCTGGTGTTTTGTTGTGAAGCCCTACCCAGTACTGCACTTGGAAGCCACTCTTCTTGTTTAGCAGTTGAGGCACAGGTCCTGGGCAGATAATTAATTACCATTGTGAACATGTGAGAGAATGCTAGCTTAATGACCTGTAAGGCAGCATTTTCAGTGAGAGAGATGCCATATAAGACTGGTTAAACTGTGGAATAGTCTGTCAAGGAATAATATAGATTCATGTCTCCAGGAGTTTTAACAATTAGATAGCCTTGGCCTGCCCAGAAGCTGAGAATCTTTTAAATTGCAAGACTGATGGAAAGGCTAGAGAACAGATTATAAAAGGTGAAGAATTGTCTTCCAAGAGGGAGCAGACTCGAGTCACCACCAGATTCCAGCCTCATTATTTTATAAGTAGTGTACAGCTTTTAATATTAATCTTTAAAAGTCATCTATTGCACCTAAATTTATCAAGATAAAAAAATTAGAAACATTGAAATAGGGTATAAAATAAAACTTTCAGATTGATACGTACTTTATAGTGCACCCCCAAGAAAACTTCTGAATAGAATTTAAGCATTAGATTTTAAAGACCAGTTATGTGCGTACATTTATAACACAGCATTACATTGGAAGTTCATATTAATATTATATATCCCAGTGTGGAAGTTCTCCAAGTGTGGTCTCAGGAACATCATTATGAACATTAAAAGGGAACTTGCCCATCCCTGCTCCCAACACATCCATGGGAAGCCAGCAGCTCTAGAGTATGCCAGCAGTTGTTCTGATACACACTGAGGTTTGAAAACTACTGATCAGTAGAGCTTTCCTCCTGCTCCAGCTCACCCAAGGTCCCGACACTCCTGCAGCTTCAGGGACTCAGTGACAGGGAGTTTCCATCTGCTTGAGGTCAGGGAAGGTCACTCTACTCTTTAGAATTTTTAGGGTAGACAGTGAAGTACAAATAGGCAAGCTCAAGAATGCACATATATGCTGGACCTGAGAGAAAGTTATGTAAGGCGATATTATCAATGAATATTTACAGTCTGGGGAAAAGTGATCTCTTAAAAACATGTTTAATATATATAATATACTGTTTTTTGTTCACTTCAGGTGGAACGTGGAAGCCCCAAGAGCTGTTTCTTGTTTTTGGGGTCTGTACTCTGCAGAGTCAACTGGGTTAGTGTGCTGTCTGATGCCTGGAATCCCAGTCCCCTTCCTGAAACCCAGAGCATGGTTGTCTGTCTCCTTTTCATGATGATTTTACTGGCAAAGGAAGCTCAGCTAGTCGATCAGACAGTAAGTCTGGGGAGTCTGTAATCGGCTTTGGCGTCTTAGTACATTGTTTGCTCCTGATGGTGTTTTCAGATGTTTCCCTCACATACATCAGGATGAGTAGATGCTCAGCATATGAACTGTGCCTTCAGCTACTTGCTACTTTCCTGGACAGCCCATAGTCTAGTTCTAAATAATCCGAAGAACCCTGCTGAATTAGAATAATTTTTCTTGTTAATTCGTAGTTCAGTGTGCTTCTTGAAGTCCATGTTGCTGTGTCCACCCAAGTCCCTCTGAATTCTTGTTGATCTTTTTTTTTTCTTCCAAACATTTTTATTTTAAAA
>LZPO01035139.1:26401-38841 GCA_001675575.1 Neotoma lepida
CCATAAAGAGGTAATCAACACCAGAACATGTGGCCCATGTCTTTTAGGTTCAATCAGAGAGAAAAACTAATTTGTTTTTTACATTGCTTTAGAGTGTCCAACTGACCATGTTATGATAGCAAAGTCGGTTTTCAAATCAAATGCTGTAAAACAGAACTTTTATAATAATGATGATAATTTCTTCTTAATTTTCACTTTTGGTGAAACAAGTTTTCATAAAGGTNTTTTTATTTTTTCTTGACATGATTTTTATTAAGATGTATTTATTTTTATTTTCTGTGAATGAGTGTTTTTCCTGTATGTCTTTATGTATAGCACATCTGTGCCTGGTACCTCATAGGCCAGAAGAAGGTGTTGGATCCCTTGGAGCTGTCATGTGTGTGCTGGGAATTGAACCCAGGTCCTCTGGAAGAGTAGGCAGTGTTCTTAACTGCTGAGTCATCTCTCCAGCGCACTTGTTCTGCTTTTAAAACTATTCTATAAGGATCACTTTTTTCTGTTCCTCATCCTTTTATTGTTCTTATTTCCTACCAGCAAACTCTGGAGACAATAATTAAGAGTTGCTCAGAATAGCCCTTCTCAACTCTGATATTCAGATATGAAATGTTACTGTAGATAGCAAGAAAGGAAGAATACCAGAGTGAGGGTCTAGAATGTGCCCATAGCCTGCCATCTGCCCTGCTTACTGTGGAGGTACTTTGTACATCACCATGCTCCTGCCTTCACTCCTCCCAAAGTGTTGAGAAGCTTCAGGATAACACTCATGATTCAAATTTGTTTGTGTTACTAAAATCAAAATGGTTTNNACTAGCATATGAGCTATACTTTAGTAAGTAAAAACATTTATGAGAGATTGGATTTATTTTCTTAGAAAAGCCTGTGTTGATTAAAGTTAAAACTCTTTGGTATCTGTAGATTCTAATGACCATCATGTAATGAGGAAGGTGGTTTAGAGATACACAGTCCTGAGTTCCAAATTTTTGTGAACCCTTTCTAGTCAAGTAGCATCTGGTGGAGGCTCTCTAGTCTGAGCTTCAGGGCATCTCACTTTTCTGGCCTCTAGGCTACTCTAAGAATGATGTCTTGCATAAGGCTAAAGTGAAAACAGTCATTAGGATTCTTTCTTTCTTTTTTCGTAATATTTTTATTGATTATTTGGGATAGTCACATCGTGCACCCCAGTAACACACACTTCCCAGTCCTCCCAGATCCGCCCCCCACCCTTGTGATGTCCCCTCCAAAAAAACAAAAGAATAATGATAATTAAAAAAAACCCACAAGTCCAATCTATGTTGTCATATCCTCACTGGAGCATGGTCAAACTCCCAGTGGCCAGCCCCTTAAAGAAAATGGNGTCTTTCCCCACCCGCACCCCCGCCACAAGCCATCATTTGTGGACAGCTACACTTCAGCATCCTTATCACAATTAAGAGTTCTCTTGCATGGGTTTCTGTCTAGGCTGTTCCTTTTTGAGGGTGGGNTGAGGTGGGGGTAGAAGCCTTCTGTGTCCCTCTTTGTCAGCTATAAGTCTGCAGTCATTGATGCCACTTCAAAAGTAGCTTCCTTGCCCTTTACAGTCAGCAGGAGCAGGGGTCATGGACTTCCACATGGTTTCCGGTGACAGCACGGACCCCAGATATCCACATAGTCTCTGGAATCAGCATGTGCCTCAGACCTCAGCATGGTCTCTGGTGGCGGCGCAGACCATGGACATCAACACAGCCCATTATTATGGACATGAGCATATACTGACACTTCCTCTTGGTGTTCTTTTCTTAGGCTCCCTCAATCAGAATTTAGGATGGGGCCCCATTCTGGTGTCCCTTCAGGTTCCAGAGCTCACTATCCAAGAGTTTCTGCAGGAATGTTTAGCCCTCGGCAGTTGCTTGACTCTCTATGTCTACCTGCTTCAGTGTTTAAACAGTGAACAGACTCTGAGGAACGAGATGAAGGTGCTTCTCATCCTAAACAAGTGGCTGGAACAGGTGTACCCAAGGTATGCTTGCCTGCTGGCTGCTCCCAAACTTGTATGTGCTTCCCTTGGATTCCTAGTTTACCTAAGTGGTTATTCAAGAGCCCAGAACCCAGAGATGCATAAAAGTCAGACAGACTTCTAGGGGCAGTAGCACGTGCTTAGGGAGACTCTCAGTTGCTGAGCTAATTTTCTGAGCAGACTTTTTTAAAATCTCCTCACACAAGTATTTGAGGCACTAGCTTTCTTGTAAGTAGAGGATAGTGACAGCGGACATGTAGTCCAGCGTCTGGCATGCAGATGGTAGCTGTTACAGCCCCATTGCTTTATTAACATTTTGCTAACACACTAGCCTTGGTTTTATTTTCTTTAATTTGAATTTCCTAAATTTTGTTTTCATTTACCTATTTGTGTGTGTGTGTGTGTGTGTGTGTGTGTGTGTGTGTGTACTTGTGGGTTCCTGGGGATCAAACTCAGGGTGTAGGCAAACACCTCTGCCCACTGAGCCATCTTGCTGGCCCTGGCATATGATTTTAGAGTAATACATTTCTCCCTCCTGTAAAACTCAAATGTGAATTTCTGTTAAACATGAGTGGGAAAAGTACTTACATTTCTTTTGCTCCGGCTCCTCCCCCAGCTCGGCACAGGAAGAAGCAAAGCTATTTCTGTGGTGGCATCAAGTCCTGCAGCTGTCCCTGGTTCAGATGGAGCAGAACGACTCGGTTCTGACAGAGTCGATCATCCGGATCCTGCTCATGCTGCAGAGCAGGCAGAGCCTTATGGCCGAGGAGAGGCTCAGCTCTGGGATTCTGGGGGCTATTGGGTTGGGCCGGAAATCGCCCTTGTCCAACAGGTGAGGAAGCACCTACCTACACTGCTCTTCTTCGTGGGCCTCAGACAGCTGCTCCTGATAGAGTGTGATGCTGGAATAGGCTTTTGCCTTGTAGCCTATAGGTTTTCTAGAAAGATGAAGGCAAACGATCAGAGTCTGTTTACATCTTTATATTCTAAAAAGCATGTTTATTTTTTCTTGATTTAATACAACTTTGTTTCAAAGGTCAAATCATACCTTGTGTTCATGCTGATCTCATTTTGGTTTTGAGCTAGAGACGATGAATTAAGCTATCTTAGTCCTTTGTTTCATCGTGGTCACTTGGTCCCCATCCTGTGAGTCTGGGGACTCAGAACCTGTGAGGACTCAGTGTAGAATGTTGCATCATCATGGTGGGCTTAGTTCAGTTATAAGAAGTGATGAGAGACGAACGTAGGTTTAAATCTTGGCTTAAAGTCCCAAGGCAGGAAGAATTTGCCAGTGTCCTCCATTCTGAGTCCAGGTGTTTTCTTAGGGCTTCTTTCCCTTGCTCCTTCCCTTTCTGTCCCCTCCCTGTCGCCCCCTCCCTCACTCATGCTCAACACTTCTCTTTCTAATCTGCACCCCAGCTACATCAGGCTTTCATTTCAAATCCTTGTTGTTATTGAAAAGAGGTTTCATGCTGTGCTGACATTCACTGTGTGGTAAACTTGGGGATCTCTCATTCCAGACCAGATAGAATGTGACAGACACAATTTTAGTTTTACTTAATTTTGTTTGAATCAAGTGCTTTTCTTTTTTAATTATGGTAATATATATATATATATAACTTAATTTTCTGTAGTAACCACTTCACTATGTATAATTCAGTGACATTCACAATGTTGTAGCCATCACTAGCTCTAGAATCTTTTCATCACCCCACAAGTAAGCCCTGTAGTCTCCAAACAGTCACTTCCTGTTCCTTCTTCCCCTCGTCACTGACACCTGTTAATTGACTTCATATTTAAATCCTTCTTAGGACATTTATAAAAATTGAATTGTATACTATGTGGCCTTCAGTGTCTGGAAATGCTTTCCAAGTTCATCTGTGTTGTAGCATGTGGCAGCAGTTCTTGGTTATTTTTATTTATGTTTTTGTGGTGCTGAGGATTGAACTCATGCATGCTCGACAAGTATCCTACACTGAGCCACACCCCTTTATTCCTTTATATGGCTGAGTGGTGCACACCCGAGTGTGGGTCTGCCACATTTCATTTATCCATGTGGAAGCTGATGGACATTTGGGTTCTTCAGTCTGTTGCTGTTGTAACTAATGCTGCTACGAACATTCATGCACATATTTTTGCTCCTATCTGTCTCTGGTTCTCTTGGGCGCATACCCAGGAGTGGGATTGCTGGGTGACTTGGCTACTCTGTTTTCCTTGTTAAGGCAGTACACGTTGTTTTCTGTAGCATGCCCACGGTTTGCAGTGTCTGACTGTGCCAGCTGTTCTATGTCTTTACCAACGCTTTCTTTCATTCTTGAATCTGAATGGGCACACACTATTTGGGTAACTATGGAAGGAAAAATTAAGTAGGGTTTCCCTGAAGAGGTTAACTACAGAAAGGATCTGCACATGGAGTTATATTGTTTTCTTTTGAGAGAGGAAATAGGGTTTGTATTTTAAAATGTTCCCTTTAATGGTCACTCATTTCTGACCTATTGCTAACACCCAAGGTTCCGTGTGGTTGCCCGAGGTATGGCTGCCTTCCTGTCAGTTCAGGTGCCTGCAGAAGACCAGATTCGTCTGAAGCCCAGCTCGGAATTACATCTGACTCCAAAAGCTCAGCAGGTCAGTGACAGCAGCTGTAAGGTTGGAAGTTTCCTAGTGCACCTGTCAGAAAGTGGCCGTCCAGGCCCGAGGCTCTGCAGTAGCCCAGGGCCGGTTCCCTTGGTGGCCTTGTCTCAGATCTTGAACTGATTTCTCTAGGGACCAGACTAGAGCAATGAAGAGGCAAGGCCAGGGCAAGCTGGTCTAGGGTTGAGTTTGATACTGGAGAGTGTGCTAAGTGTGCTTCCTGCTACCAGAGCTGGCACTGCACAGAAAATGGCTCACTCGACATGAGTGACAGTTGGCTGAGCTTTCTCTAGGAACCAAAGCAGTGGTTCCTGTTCATGAGGCTTAAGAGTGACCAGGCTGCAGACACCAGCTGCAGGCTTGGTGCTTGAATAATGAGCAAAATGGTAGCTATTAGAAGTGAACACGTGGATGGCTGCATGTCCGTGGTCTGATTCCTGTAACTTGTTTTCACTTTACCATCTGGCTGACTGGGTATAGAGTCTTCCTTGAAATAGTGAAATAGTGGTTGCCGTCCTTGAGTGCTTGCTCTTGCCAGGCTCTTTTACTGTTAGTTAACATTTGGTTCATTTCATCCTCATAACAACCCTGTAGCGTAGAGTGGTGACTTTTCTGATCTTGTAGATGAGGAAATGTGAGGGAAAGAAGCTGGATAATTTGTCCCAGTTCACACGGCAGTAGGTATTGGGATTGGGTAGGTACTGGGGCTAGGGTTCACATGGCCNATCTATCTCCGGGCTGCCCCCCATTTTCCACTCTGCAGGATGGGGCAAGTGCTCAGGGCATGTGAGGATCAGAAGGCAGGTGTGGTGTGCACCTTTAATCCCAGCACTGGGAGGCAGAGGCAGGAAGATCTCTGTAAGTTCAAGGCCAGCCTGGTCTCTATGGTGAGTTCCAGAACATCCAGGGCTACACGGAGAGACCCTGTCTCAAACAACAACCAAACAGAGTGAGGATCAGTTAGTGCAACTGGTAGATTTTTCATGGGGACCAAGATCTCAGGCTATAAGACATCTAGTACTAGTCACCTGTTGCTGGAGTCCCTAACGTCTTCATGAAGCCTCACAAATGGGCAGGTGAGCCCTATGTGGGCAGATTGGGAGTCAGATTTATTTTATGGGTTATTTGGGGGAGTTCTCAACTCTCCTGTGGCCATAGGACCTAGAGCATCAGGATTCTGCTGTAGTTGTGGCCACTGTTAGACTTGAAATGTGCTTCCTGACATGTCCTTGCATACTTGTTATTAGGGTTTTCAGATTTCAAATGACTAATCTTGGACCAGCTCTTATAGTAGATCTTTTAGGGGGCTAAATTATAAAAAACAGAAATGGGAGGAAAGTGTCCTATTTAAAAAAATTCAGCCTTAAGTTCTGCTTATAGCTGACTTAGTAATTTCTTTCTTTCTTTTTTATTTTTTTAAGTGACCAAAGAATGAAATTTTTTTAACAGTGTTTGTGAACTTGTTTGTTAATTTTTTTTGAATGTAAAAACATTTGATGTACAACTGCAGGAGAAATAATATACAGATATCTTGAACATAAATACAGGTTATAATCCAAAAGTCCAGAGTTATTTGAAACTGGAAAATATTTTCTCTGTAGAAAATAGCAAAAATGATAATATTTCCCAGTAAGCCCTTTTAAGCCAAATAATAGCTGAATTATACATATAAATATTGATTAGATTCTGTGATACAGAAGAAACCTATCTTCATTTGTTCAGAGAGCTATATTTTACTTAAGTTGTGTAAGTGAGATTCCTATTCATCTTCCCCCTCACTGTTTGATTTATGGCAGACATTTTTTCTATAGGCTAATCTATAATCTAAAATGATTCTAGCCTCCCCTCTTGAAAGTGCAGTCAGCATATCCTTTCATCAGTTTGATACGGTACGAATTCTTATCCTAATAGTGAAATGTTTCACTAAAGCATGCCCAATGATTGGGCAAACCCAAAACTTATTTTATGTCACAGTCATCCAAGGATCCTTCCTGCTAGGTAGCCTCCCTGGATCTGTGGGTTGCAGTCTGATTGTCCTTTGCTTTATATCTAGTGTCCATTTATTAGTGAGTACATACCATGTTTGTCCTTCTGAGTCTGGGTTACCTCACTCAGGATGATATTTTCTAATTCCATCCATTTGGAATTTATTTCTAAGCTTTTAGCTTATTTACTATACTAAAGAAAATCTCCTTGTTTGTATTCTGAACCAAACAAATCCATCTTTTAATATGTATTTTTTTAATACCAAGGGTTCCCAAAACTGGAGAGGAGAGGAGCTAGGGCACTCTGTGTGTGGTGGGTGTTCCAGGGTTAGCGGGGGCATGTCTTCAAAATTGGGAGTCACCTCTGGGAGGTGACTGAGTTTGGGCACTTGGAAAACACAGCTATCTACCTCCCAAGATCANTGTTTGGAATTTTTGTTTTCTCCATGTACTGTCTCTCTTTCCTCTCCTCTAGTGAAGGAAGAAAAAAAAAAGTTACAGAACTAGAGAATGTTTTAAATTTTCTGTTGAAGAGGAATGTGGAGACATGTGTTTCCCACTGTCTCATGGAGGAACTTGACCTGTGAGCTTTGTCAGCTGAGTTGGCCACCTTGTCGTGTGCTCCCAGCAGCACTTAGCAGCTGCCGTATGTAGGATTTCACTCACTCTTTCCTGTGATGGTCTGTCACCTAAGAACAAACCCAACAACCAGTTGCACTTCCACCCTGGTGAGATGCACCTGGTGTCTGTGGCTTTCTTTTGGGCTCTAAGAGGGAATGGCATCTGGTAGCGAAGAGCCCTGGTAGGACCAGGGAGACTGGGGACAAGGTAGGCCAGGGAAATGGCTGTGGCAGGTAAGGAAGGATGGCAACACAGGCTGGCTGCTGCAGTCTCTTGGCAAGGAGAGATTGGGAGACAACAGCACTCAAGAGACGTTCANGCAGCCGCCTCTAGCCTTCTCTAGTTGTTTTTCTCCAAAGCTTGCCTTCCAGACTGCTGCCTTCCCTCCAGGCTCTGGTGGAACTAGATCATGATGGCAGTCAGGTTGTGTGCATCANGGAATAAATCCTCTTCATTCATGTCTTTTAGGTGCTGACTGCTCTTGAATCTATGACACTCAGTAAGCAGTATGTGGAATACCAGGATCAGATACTGCAAGCTATCCAGTTCATAAAGCATCCTGGCCATTGCCTTCAGAACGGGAAAAGCTTCCTGGCTCTTCTTGTCAACTGTCTCTATCCAGAAGTGCATTATTTAGACAACATACGGTAGTGATGCCGAAGCCCCCCAAGACCCTGCTGCTCTTATGTTTCCATCAACTTCATTGTTGTGCATGTACCTTTGTTCAATTTCACCGCAGAGCTCAGTTCTGCCAGGAACTCGACTGAGGTNCATGTTGGGAGGTGTTAGATAGTTCTGGCTNTATGTTTATCTCTTGTCCAGAGACTTGTTAGTTTCTGTGTTCTTCCACAAGTGANCCTAAGTTCCGCTGAGTACAGAGCCACTCACATTTGGGGAATGTGCCAGTCAACTAACTCCCTAAGAACTACAGATAGAGGTTTTGATATGTCTGCACTTCTGTCTCCCTGCTTTGTGTAAAGGTCAAGACTCCTATGCCAGATCTGACCACTTTGGGAGTCATGACGAGCCCTTTTTTGGACTCCATTTGTATTCTTCCAATGTAAAAAAATCAACTTGGAACACTTCTGCATTTCTTAAATGTGGGGAAATATACCAGCTTAAAAGTATTATGTTATTTCTCTTAGAGTGGAGATAATACACTGAGNTAAGTCAGGAGTGACGGTGCACACCTGTAATCAGCACTCTGGGGGCTGAAGTAGGAGGACCATAAGGGTGAGGCAGTGTGGGGTGCAATTGAGTATCTCAACAAGCAAAACAAAAAAGCTGAATTAAAATGAGTCGTACGGAAGACATGTCACTTAGCCCTGACCACAGTGGACAGCAGAGACGGTGACACATCCGTTTTTAACTGCGTGTCCTCCAGAAGTGTGCCTTTCTGAATTGATGTGGCAGTCGGGACACTGACTGCTGTGCACAGGTGTGTCTTGTTTGGTCCATATAGTGGGNGTGTAGACAGNGCTGACGTCACAGCTACCAGAGCACTGTATTCCCTCGAGACTCCTCATTCACATGGCTTTATTGGCTCTGTCTGTGGACGTTCCNAACTCCTGATATATGTCAGAGCTCTCTGCAGGCCCTACTGTCAAGGGACACTGGGTCTTTGTCCTTCTTCCCTTGGTTAAGTTTAGGTGAAACTCACAGACATGCTGGACACATGCCCAGGGAGCAGGGGCCAGGTCAGGGGAATTTCAGAAATCTGGCTTTTTGTGAGTAGCTCCGTGCCTTCTGCCACTGCTGACAGTCTGCATTGCCAAAGCCTGTCTGGCACATTGCTGTGTTCTCTTGACATCTCTTGCTCATGTCCTTCCTGCAGGAGTTAGAAATTAGACTTCTATCAATATATTTATAATTCTCAAAATGGCCCCAAACTAATTTTGTTTGTTCAGCGTAAAATATNCCTTTGTTCTTATGGGTTATGGCTCAGAAATATTTGTGTAAAATATCTGGATGGCCACTAAGCNCCTTGAGTAAAGATGAGGTGTACCGTTAGTGGGGTGCTGCCCCTTCATTGGAAGCTTGCAGGAACTCTTCTTACTGAGAACAACTCTGCTGAGTTGACATGCCTTGGAACACTGATAAAGAATGTCCCTGTTCCGTGGCACAGAGTGTCATTGTACAGGGATATGTCTCAGCCTTCTTGTTCTTTGCTTCTCTATGTTTCCCAAATCAGTCATCTTTACTCCAAGGAAAGAAAACTTCAGACACTGGAGATAGNTAAACAAGCAGCAGTTATTCTGTGACNAGGAAATACTGTGTTTGTGTAGTTTCTCTGAGGAGAACGAAGTTCCCAGTATCCTAGAATGTGAAATATTTGAANGATAGTGTGTACATTTTAGAGAATTGATTTTGGAAGTTTATAATATTTGTAATTTTTGTCTGTAAAAAGTATAAACAATAAAATCAACTTTTGATTATAACTGATAAATCTGAATTGAAGGCTAATGTAGATTTTTTTATGCCTGATATTAAATTTATTTGGCTTTGTAACTGGTCGGTAAAAGTGCTGCTTTTTCATCCTTGCTTAACATCTGAGAGTTATTTGCCTCAGATCCTGTGAAAAGCACTAGGTTAAGTGCTTTAAAAATGAAATAATGCAGAACAAAGAAAGCTGCCTGCAGACAGGCTGGCTTGCTNCTTGAAGGATGAACCAGGCTTTGCTAGGACAATGGTTAGCTTTCAGAATGCAAAGCCATGGTATCAGAGGNGGTGATGAGCACTTGACGTCCTTTTCAGCACGCAGAGCCAATGCCTGAGCAGTGCGGAAGGTGGACCATCGCAGGCTCAGAGCCTCCTGCACCACAGCATCAAGTGCTTCCCAGGAACAGCAGGGGAGTTTTGATCTCAGTGGAAGTGCCTCTGCCTCTCCAGTCNTCACCTCAGAGTGCACACATGGAGCAGAGACCTTGCTTTGGCCTTCCATCTCCTTGCTCTACAACCTACAAGAACAGGAGAAAGCAGAGGCTGTTTCTTTCGACAGAGAGGTCCTGTGGCTGTCAGTACAGTGTGATAGTGGCTGTGACACATATCCTTGTGTCTTTACACATTTCTAGAGCTCTTGCACACTTGACCTNGCCTCTAAACGTGACTGGGGTCTTACTGGTTAAGCGTCCACCTCTCCTGTGTTGTGCCCAAGTCTTTTGGTTCTTTGGTGTGAGGTGTAGATGCTCCCCCTAAATTAGGCGGCAGTCTTGCTCCATCAAGGCCAACCAGTCTAAGCCCTGGTGTGTCAAAGCTCTTCATCTGAATCAAGGTGCTGATACTGGTTTTCAAAGGTATGTATTNGAAAAATTACTTCTGAAGTGGGAAGCCAATGTCTAGAATCATGGACAGAGTCAGAGCACATTAAATACCTCGATCTCCTTAGTGGGGAGCCTCAACTTCTCTACCTGGCCAGTGTCTTGGAGGCTACTGCTGGCCCAGTCTCAGCTATGCTAGGGCTCCATGGTTCTGCTTATCTTGAGCCAAAGCAGTTCCTGATGACCTTACCTATTGGTTGTGGATCTGCCTGGAACAGCCAGGCAGGGCCTGTTGTCTTAGTATTCCTTGAGACAATTCCCCTTGTCACGTCTCTGACCACTTCTGCCCTTACCCCTTAGTCCTCTCCAGGTTACATGCTCAGAATTCTNAGTACTCTTCAAACATGAGACCCAATAAAACTGCTTTGTGGGGGCAAAGTGCCCAAATCAGTCCACACTGCTGTGCCAAGGATTAGTAGTGCCTGAAATACGATAAGACAAACAGAGCACCTGGGAACACATTTCAGTTGGCACTCACAGGTGTGGAGAGAGAGAACATATCTCTGTCTTTCTTGTCCCTGGTGCTTTTGCTGCCTTATTCTAGTCCCTGCCCCCAAGTTGTCATACTCTGTGGGCCAGGCAGTGCAAATTTCTCTAATACACACTTGGGCAGCATCAGCTCCCACTGTGTTCTGTAGTTGGCACATTAACCTGGCATTGAGTTAAACTGTAGACCCCTTTAATAACAGTCACTGCCCAAGACCAGTTTCATGGAGTGTCTACGTGGTGGTTGCCAATGATTAGGTTCTTTGAACTTCATCCCATACTACATTCTGAACCTCATCTTGAACTTCATCCTGTACCACATCCTGAACCTCATCCCTGCTCTTTAATTTGAGCTCACTTCCCAGCTTACTTTGAGGTAACAGCTGATCGTGGTAGGTGAGGCTCTTGACTTAGAGCCGGGCCCTAAACAGATTCTTCTGCTCCACCAGGGCACTCCTGTTTTAGAGCATGNAAGGGGTCATGTGGCCAGGAGCAGGTCACATGCTTAGTGAGTTTCCTTCATTCTGCACAGGTTCCTCATTCCTCTAGAGAATAACTTGAAAAAAATCTATGCTACTCCTATTTTNGTAATAAAAGTGCTAAGGAATGTTGGTTATAACTTGTCTTCAATGTATTACATAATACCACTGAGCACTGAGGGAATTGTTTTTTCAGTGGTTTAAGATAATCTATATTGGCGATCAGTACTGACAGTCCTCTTGGCCTATCTAGTGTGACCTTTAAAACCACAGTTCTATTTTGGTCATTAACTGTGCAATATTTACTTCATATTTATTGTTTAATATTTTCCATGCTTGTATGAAGGACAAATTTTTGTCTAATGGTGAGCAACTGGAAGATGTGAGACTTAGTTAAGTGAAAATCTGCAAATAAAGAACATTGTGATTTATTTACCCATGCTGAGCCTGTCCCATTGTTTTCAGCAAGTTGGTTGGCAGGTCTTTTCATATATAAATCACATTAAGAGAACTTTTAAGTTAGTGTGTGTGTGTGTGTGTGTGTGTGTGTATCTGTGTGTCTGTGTGTGTGTTTGGAGGTGGTGGTTAAGAATTGATATGTATGGGAGACCATCAGATAGAAGAGCCCTTGATAGCTGTAACAAATGTAAGATGCCCTTGACCCCTGCAGGAGGAGGGCCTTGAAAGCTAGGCAAAGGCTCACAAGGTGTGTGATGAGCAGAAACATTTGGGGTGCTGCGAGGCAAGAGTGTCTGGCAAAGCNCACCCTGAGTTTGCTCAGGGTCTGCTACGGAAATCTGCCTTTGGTGTTGGTGTGCCACAGTTCCTGNTTAGCACTGAGGTTTGTGGACACTCAAGATACATCTTGGAATGCGCCAAGCTGTGGGTGGATGTTGTAGAATTAAGGTGTGTTACATTTGTTTATGCT
>LZPO01035139.1:39641-50324 GCA_001675575.1 Neotoma lepida
TCCTTGCTTGCCAGTGACAACCTGAGCCTGCTCAGAGGGTAGATATCGGAGGACAGGCATCTTGTCACATCTAGATCTTGGGTACAGAGGGGATGGTCACAGGCTATCCCATCACTGTATTCCCCACTGCCCCTTGGCCAGGCTGTTAAAGGAGNTGGCAGTTTCCCTCAGGCTCCCTGTTGCCCATCATGGAAACCACCATCATGGGCTGTTCCCCTGAGGAATGCTGTTGCTTTCACTCTCAAGAAGGCTACTGCACACAGTGTGGGTACCTCAGCAAGGACCACCAGGTCGGTGACCAGCACTGTGATGGAAAGTCAGGCATACCAGAGAGTAAACCTCAGACTTCAGCTGCCTTGGAATCTGGTTACAAACAAACAGAGACATTTTGAGGACCATTGGGGAAATGTGAAATATGGACTGTAAGGTAGAGTCACTAAATGTAATACAAAGGAGACAGTGCACATGTTCTTCAAGGTGTTTATAACTGGGAAATCTGCTGCTTACCGTTGCAAATGGTTCAGCCAGATCTGCAGTGAGGACACAGCAACCTGTGTGTGATGTTGATGGAGGTGGTGGGTGCATGGGTGCTTTTTTTCAGCTATTTGTGTGTGTGTGGGGGGGCAGAAGTTGAAAAAGATTAAAACAACAACAAAACCATGGGGGTAAATTCTCCTGAAGATTNTGTTTAAAGTTCTAGTCCCTTGCCTGCCATGTGGGTCAGTAGGGCCAGGTAATGCAGGCATAGGTATTTATTTAAACAGCGCCCCAGGTATTCCTGACACAGGTAACCCTCAGATCTCATGCAAGATGATGGATGAAAGCAGGAAGACCTTCTCAGCAGTACCAGGAGACAAGCACCATAGCAAGTCCCTGAGTGCCAACTCCTGTTACCCTTACCCCAGCTAGGGGTGAAACAGGTCCCCAGACCTTAGCAGGTCCCCAGACCTTAGCACAACTAACTCCATGATGAAAGTACCATTTTAGACCATAAAACTCAGCACAGCACCACCTGCTAAAACCAAAACAAAGACCTAATCCATCTAAGTCCACAGTTCTGGGAACATCTCTGAATGTGCTAACCTTGCTTTTTAGCTTCTGTAGTTCCACTTCTGGCCAACTGTTCTTTTTAACTGAAGTATGTCAACCCAGGATTTGGTTTTTGGGCTTAAAAGCTCACCCTGAGAATGTCTTCATGCTATACTGGGATCCCAAACACCCAGTGTAGTCTCTGGCTGGCTAATAAAGATTTCTATTGGCTTAAACCCACGTCCGAGCAGTCTTCTCTGGTGCGTACCCCATCCAACAGTGTTCTTCCCACTTTGTCTCCATCCTGCCTCTTCCTCCATGCTCCAGAAATGAATAACTCCATGCTGTCTTTGCTGGGATTGTTCCCATGCTTCAAATGCCCCTTTTCCTAACCTTCCAACCTCTACGCTTCCCCACTGTCTCCCCCCTCAGCACAGCCAATGCGTACCATCTATCTTCACATATGTTCTTCCAGGAAGCCTTCCCAAGACAGGGTCAGTTAGCCCTTACGTGTGCACCGTTTTGNAGAGNTCTGGAAGGGATGACTGTGGTATCAACCAATGCCGTTCTTAGTTCTCACAAATTTTCTTAGTGTTCCTCATCTACCGTTTGGGTTGTACTGTTTGTTCTCTCGAGTGAGCAGTCACCAGTAGGATGACTGGTAGAGGATTCTTTTTTACCTCCAGCCTAGCAGTGAAAAGATCAGAGATGGATTCCTATGATCTGCCAGTTAACAGTGAGCCTCCTGCCAGTCTGCCAGGGAACTCAGTGAGTGTGGCAGTTATTCTTGGTTGTCCACTTGACTATAAATGTAATTAAAACCCAAGCGGNTGGGTACACCTGTGAGGGTGTTTCTTAATTAAATCTTTGAAGTGGGAAGACCCACTTTTAATCCTGGCCTTTTGAGGTGGGAAGATCCACCTTTAATCTGGACCACACCTTCTGCTGCAGCCTATGTAAAGGGCATAGAAGAAGGATGCTTGCTCTCTTTGCCTGCTTGCTTTTGCTGGCAAGTCCATTCCTACACTAGCATTAGAGCCTCCTTCTTCAGGATTCTGGCATATACTGAGGACCAGCTGAGATATCCAGCCTGGTGGACTGAACAACTCCTGGATTCTTGGACTTTCCTTTGGTAGACAGCCATTATTGAACTAGCTGGACTACAGCCTGTCAGTCATTGTGATAAATCCCTCCTTCTTTCTCCCTCCCCCACCACCTATATATATTCATTCTATAAATTCTGTTCCTCTAGAGAATCTTGACTTAATACAGTGTGAAACAAATACCATTTTCAGCCACTGTGATTTTAGGGCCTGTTGCCGCAGTGCAGCCTAGCTTATCCTGACTGATAAGGATGTCTTCTTCAGTCTCTTAACCTAAGACACCAGTTCCTAACACCACAAAGTATGGAAGCAGTAATTCATATAATTCTCTTGGATATGAAAACAGCTCCAAAGACCAATGATGTGCTACTCCACACCATAACCATGTCCCTGTCTTTTTTCTTGGTGATGCAAGGCTCTCGCTAGAGATGCTCTAATGCTCCCCTCTGCAGGGAGGTCCAGATGTCAACTCCTATGATCTTTTAACAGCTGGATCCTGGGATAACTATGAGCTGTCATCACCCATTTGCCTTGGCTGAGGTTCTGGTGCTGAGGAAAAAGCCTGGAAGCCCACTGCCCTCAACCTATAGCAATGGTCCCCGGAAAAACATGATCTCTTTAGTCTCCTGTCTTACTTGGTCCCAAGGACACCTCTTCTTCAACAGGATCAACAAATGCACACTGAAATACAAGTAAGGAAAGCACTACTCTTGAAGTTAACCTGGCTGGGTTCAGACAAGTGGGGAGAAATTGCCAGTGCTCTTGGACTTTGTGCATCCTATGTAGGTGCACACTGCATAGAGAGGTCAGAGCCATGGCTGCCATATTCACCAGAACCCAGTGCCCCTTCAGGTCTCCCAGTTCTTGACATACGGCTTTCAGATGCTTTGAGACAATGGGTCTTTGGTTTCCTTCTCCTGGTGGGTCCCAGCTNAAAGCAGTGTGGATCAGCTGATATGATCTCAGTTGGGCAGAGGGCTGGCACAGTCGCTGTGGAGCCCAGAAAGCTCCAGGCCTCTTCTTGCTATCAAGTTCCCAGGGTTGACAGGTCCTCTGAGCAGTTTGCACAGCTCCAGCTCCAGGCTTGTTCTCTGGAGAGCTTTGTTCTCCAAAGGCTGAGCAGTGCTACACTTACCTCATAATTCTCCATGTCCAAAGGCCCACGGTGGAGATAGACTTGTAGTTTATACTGCCCCCTCAGATCCACTCTTTCCTCAGTTCCAGACAAACGGGCCAGTCATGGAGAATCTGAGTCCCAGAGACGTAAAGAAAGTGTGCTGGTCTACACTGCAAGTTGGTGCCAGAGCAGGCTGGAGTCTGGACCGCCAGACCTTAGGCTAGTTTCCCATCTGCTTTACTATATAGTTCTAAGTAAGAAAAAACAAGGTAGTTTTTCCAGAAGTTTCATGCTGAGGCTCATGTGGGCATACATAGACATATACATCCAGATTGTTGGCTCCATGGCATAATACTGCAGGGCTCTGAACCTCTGTGAGCAGGGTCCTGGGTCCCCTTGGAAGTTGCCTGGCTCACAGCTGCCAAGAAACCTGGGANTTAGGAGGAACTGTACAGGTCTAGCCTNGTACTGTCCTTCATTTCTCATGGAGCACGACTGGATGATGATGGCCAAGGAGTTCCTCACAGCAAACACGTGGCACCTGGTGGCCTGGGGGATTCATCTGGTTCAGATTTTCATAATTGGACTCCTGAGCCTGAGACCTGCAAGCAGGAGAAAATTGACTTGCCGTGTAATATTTGGTGAGGTCCTTGACTTCCCAAGCTATGTCCCAGTAACAGGTCAAGGAANACATCATATGGGAGGCAATGGAGCCAGAACCAGCCAGACTGATTAATGTAGGACAGGGAGATGCTGCAGGGGACAGCATCCTCTGACCATGCTCACCATCTCCTACAAAGTGACAAAGTCAGGGGCTTCAAAAACCAGCTCCATNCCCCCAATGTCCCCAGGTCTGACTGCTTTCCAGACACCCACACCTCCAACCTCCCATCACCCATTCTAAGCACAGCACACATCCTTTCCTTACTCCCCTCTTCCCTCCTCATCTCTGCGACCAGGGCTTGGCTCCAACCTTGAGTGTCCTGTTTCCCTCGCTTACACTCAGCCCCTTCCCTTGGATGTTGTCAGAACAGAAGACCTTCTGGGTCTCCCTTGAGGACCCCTCTGTTCAGATGTGGCCTCTCACATAGGACCCCAAAGCATTCTGACTTCCACCTCACTTAGAATTACCCCAACCTTGCTAGCCCACCCCACATTTCCATGCCCCTCCATGCTTCCCTCCCTCCCACATCCCACCTGACCTTTCTACTTGCAATTTCCACTCCTGGGATATATATCCCTTCCACCTTGGCCTCCCTAGGCTCCAACCTCCAGCGTGGTCTCCTTAGGGCTGTGTCTTCAAAGAAAATATCCTCATCTAAAGGAGTCATAGCCACTGGCCATACACCGGGGCTCTGCTTGATCATGGGGTCCAATCCCTGTTACAACTCAACAATCCCAGATGGTCTTGCTTGTGAAAAACTCTACACCTTGGAGTGCAAGTTTGGATTTTTTCTGTCTCTTTAACATCGAAATTATTTACTGCCATAGAGTAGGTATTCAGTAAGTGTTTGTTAGGTGAGTGAACTACAGGTAGTGTTGGTCTTGCTGTGCATTAATAAAGGAAACACATGTATGGCAGGTTGTTGAGACTTGAGCAGGCAGCTGGGAAGAGTTGAGTCCCTCAACCAGCACCAGGCAGAGAGCTCTAGCATCGAGTTCTTTGTCCTTCAACATGGGCCTTTACTAACGTAGACACCAAAGAGGAAAGAATGGAAGCCAAGTTGATGTCTTCCTAGGTCCCTCATCTAAGCTAGGTTCTTAGTGATATTGTTTGAGAAGCAAAGGTAAGCCTGGGAAAACGAGTCTTCCTATGATGGCATTCTTACAAGGCNCTTTTCTAGAATGCTGGGAACAGCAAGAGGAAACAGCTTGGTGGTATTAACTTCCAGGGTCACAGACACCAAGCTCTTGTGTGTTGAGTCGGGGTAACAAGCCAGCCTGGCCTACTCTGTTCCGAGAATGCTGTGCTGGATGGAGGGGCAGGGTGCTTTGGATATGATGCAGGCCCTGGCCCAGCCTACTACCCTAACCTTGCCCTAGGCCTGTTCTTTCTCCTTATATTACCAATTCTGAGAAACTGGGATCCCTGGGCCAATGAAACTAGGCAGTAGGGTGGGTAAGGGCAATAAGTGAACTTACCGTGAAGGGGTGTCCTGGGTGACCAGGTGATCTGTGTGAGGGACACAGAGAAAGAGCACATGTGATTTTACACTGTAGCCACCAACCTACACGTCGACTGCACACCTTACTGTGTGAAGTG
The DNA here is from genome assembly GCA_001675575.1 of Neotoma lepida. Classification (NCBI taxonomy): domain Eukaryota; kingdom Metazoa; phylum Chordata; class Mammalia; order Rodentia; family Cricetidae; genus Neotoma; species Neotoma lepida. The sequence continues at coordinate 45,154 of LZPO01035139.1, forward strand.
GTCCCCACCCCATTGTGAGAAGGGGTCCCCAGGAATTGTGCGACAGGCATCAGATGAATAGGAGGTAATTTATGGGTTAAGGGAGATATGGTCCAGCAACGCAAAACTGCCTTTCTGAGGGAGGACCCCGAAACACACATGTTCGTTAAGTTTGAGAAACCAGCAAGAACGGCAGGGTCACAGCAAAGTTAGCAGCTGGGGCGCTGAGGCCAATTCTGCACTTCATCCCTGTAGAATTTGAGGCTCATGTTGCTCATNAAGCAGATGCCCCATCAAGGTCAGGGAAAGCAGAGTGGAGAGGCTTTCTGAAAGTGGTTGAGTTCCCCAGCCAGGTGTACCATTCATGTTTTCCATGCTCTCGTGTCCTTANGTTTTTTGGGTTAATTCTCACATGACTTATTAAGGCCTCAGAATAGCACGATGTCCTCTGCCTTCCACAGTTTCTGGGGTCTGTGGGAGCCCTTCTCAGGGGGGTACTGCAAAGCTCTGCAGACTCAGCCTCTCTCGGGCTGGTAGGGAATCACATCCTGGTATCTTTGTGTCCCCAGCATCATGGCGCATAACCTCGGGGCCTCAAGATGGTAGTTATAATGTAAGGGGAAGCCTGAGGTCCGACCTTTATGGGACACTGATTTGTAGTGTGGTGATTTAAAAACAAAACAAAAAAACCTGTTCTACTGCTGACAGGACTGGGTCACCATCTGTGTAACTCTGCAAAGAGCAAGGTAGTTTGCAGAGCTCAGCTTCCTTGCTGCTAAGTGCCTCTAGCAGGTCCCACCTCCAGGACTGCAGGCAGAGAAGGAGCTGAGCTGGTGCAGGTGGAGAAAAGATGTTCTGATGTGTCATGCCAGGTGGTCCTCCAGAAAGGAGAGGGGTCCCCTGTCCTCCCCCTCGCACCCACCCAAATCTGGGATGCACCCACCTAGGTGTTGGCGGGTGGCGCGCGCACCCAGAACGACAAGCAGCAGCAGCGCCTTGAGGCCCAGCGCGCCGAGCAGGAGGGCCAGAGTCGAGGCTCCGGGGGTGCCATGGAAGCGGAATAGGTAGACACTGGCCTCCGCGCGGCCCAGGCTATTGGCTGCAGTGCACGTGTAGCGGCCATCCCGGGTCAGCGCAGGCAGCTCGGCGGTCACCTGGTAACCGTGACCCTGGCCGGGCAGGGCAGCGGAGCTGTTGCCCAAGGCGGGGCCGGACCAGGAGAGGGCAGGCGGGGGCTCCCCCTCGGCGGTGCAGAGCGCACGGAAGGCGTGCGCGGGGCCTGGTAGCACCGAGATGTTGACGATCCGGGGCGCAGCTGCAGGGGGAAGAAGGAGGGATCGGGTCACCNGGCAGAGGACAGCGCCCCGGGAGCGTGAGAGAGGAGACGGTTTGGTAAGGCAAGGGGTAGCAACCCCCAAGCTGAAAGGGTGAGGTAGGGGGATGCCCAGAGGGAAGTGCGGGACACCTGGGCGCCGGGCTGCTGGGTCCTTTCCCAGCCGTGGCCTTAGCAAGCTATTTCTTTTCTTTGCCTCAATTTCTCCGTGTGTAAACTGGTAATCACAATTGCCTTTATTTTACGAGGTCACTGAGATTTGGCAAACTAATAGTTGTGTGTTGCTTGGACTACTGGGCTTGCAGCTGGTGCTCACAAAAAGGTCACGACACGAGGGGGCGGGGGGGCAGTTGCAGCATAGTGCTCTAGGGACAAGGGATGTGCTGGGGTGGGGGTGTGTGTGAGAAATTCTTCAGTGAAGGTGGCGCACTTCCTACGGCACCCCTTGCAGTCTTTAGGATTATTGGTTGTTCTTCTGTACTTTCTTATCAGCTACTGGTGTTTACCGGCATCGGGACACCACCTACCAGCCCCAGCCCATCCTTTCCTGGGATCTGAAGTCTGCTTTTCTACCAAGTTCTCAGAAGCCTCCCTGGTAACCAGTACACTCTCGGGACAGGGATGCGGGAAAGTTGGGCCCACGACCCTCGCCAGCCAGCCAGCCTCACCCGTCACGCGCAGCCGAACCCCGTGGCGGCTCTCATAGCGGTCGTGGGCGTCGCCGGCGAACTCCACTCGGCAGAAGTAGCGGCCACTGTCCGCCAGGGCGAGGCGCTCGACGCGCAGGGACAGGTCGTTGCGGCGCGGGTTGCCCAGCAGGCGGAAGCGGCCGTGCAGGCTCAGCGCCGTCTGGCACAGCTCGCTGCCGCGCGCCGCGGTGCACCGGAACACCTGCGGGCCCGCGTACGGCTCGCCCGCGCGCCAGATGGCCGTCAGTGGCCCGTCGTAGTGGCGGTGCGGGTGCGTGAAGGTACAGGGCAGCATCGCCGCGTCGCCCGCCTCTGCGCTCACCTCGGCGGGCACCTGCATGGACCAGCGCTGCTCCGGCGCGCCTGCCGGCCAGGGACACATCAGACCTAGCCTGGGGAGACCCGGTCCCTGCCCTCTGGCCGCATCTCTTACCTCCTCCTCCCCAGTGCCTGAGGGATGCTGCAAACACCAGGACTTAGGCAGCGCTCAGTTCCTTTTGGCTGGAACCCTCTCTAGACCTACTGTACCAGGGCTAAAGGCAAGGGGACGGAATGGAGATTTCTCCAGACCCTTCCTTGGGACGATTTGCCTCATTCATGGTGTATGACCTAGTGACCCACACAACGCTTTACCATTTCTCCCTATCAGAAACCTGTGCAGTTGCTGAAACACTATGGTATCCCATAATTACAAGATCCTTAAGATGATAAAATCACTTACTGTGTGCCTCTGTGTTGAGCAAATCCCCTAGAGCATCCCTTCCAGTTTTCACAAGTGANCCTAGAGATAAGCATAGACACCCTGGTAGATGTTAATAAACCGGGGCACAAANAAGTTAAATAGTTGAGGTCACGGCCAGGTTGAGGCAAAGCCAGTGTTCAAGTCAGACCCGCCTGGATCCACAGCCTGCGTAATAGTGCNCTAAAAGCATGAAGCTGTGGATTCATCTGAAGGCGCCAACAGTCTCATTTGTCCAACAGTCTCATTTGTAGAGGAGAAACCGAGGCCTTGGGAGGGGACAGTGCTTAAAGCACACGTGCTGAGTTGGTAGGAACAATTCCTTTAGAATCAGGATCAGCCCGAGAGGACTGTGTCCTGGATTGGCTTCTTACATGGCTAGTGTCTAGGCAGGGAAAGGTGAGACCAGAGTGGTGGGTGCTGTATTGCCTCCTTGNTCTGCAGAAAGGGGGTGGGGGTCTAGACTCACTTGCTCTATCTTCTACCCAGTGAATCTTCCTCAGAATGTGGAGCTAAGGGTCAGAAGCTGAGCCTGCCTCCACTTCACCCGGTGCTGGCAAACCAGTGTTGCTATGGTTTTGAGGGTGCAGGTGCTCAGCCTCAGAGGCTTATGCCAGGGGTGGTACCTCCCTAAGAGGAGGTAGGAGGTTGAGCCTGCCTAGCCAGTGCCCTGGGGCACAGTGCACAAAAGGGACCTTTACAGGGAATATTTGGAATTGTATTGTACACAGTCCTTTATATACACCACGCCATCTGCCCTGAAAGCAACCAAGAGGCAAAAGACAAGACAGAGATTGTCAGAAATGCATAAATGAAGGCCAATGTCAGGCAAGTAGGAAAGAGAAAANGCCAGTTTTTCCCGATGCTAAGCCCAGTGCTGTTTGTGGTCAGTTAGCCTCATTGACTTCTTGGGTAGGAATATTCTCAGGCTACCACTGGTAGCCCATCTCCCATGGAGCTCATACACCTGTGGATGGACAAGGTACTCCTGCACAGAAACACTCCAGACCTGTCATTGCTGCAGGAGCATGTACACGTCCGTGCTGGCGCCTGTAGGAGCTCATTGTGGCTACCCTTGGACTCATTACCTTTTCCTGATGGGAGAGGCTGGATCCTTCACCTGCCCTGCCCCCCTTTTCCTTTTAGTTCNAACCCAGCCCCAGGTGGCCCGAGTGTGTGGCTCCTGCAGAGTGTTGTGAGCTCTTGTGCACCTTGGGCTGGGGTGCTGCAACTCCAATTGAGTCCTGCTGTGAGCATGCAGCCAGAAGACCATCAAGTTAAACCACAGTTCTTTGTTCTTACCACCTAATTTTTTTTGTTTTTGTTTTTTTGGGGGCTTAATCTCTTTTGCTCTGGACAAGTTGAATTACATGTTTGAATTCAAAAGGAGGGCTTGACATTTATCCTTAGTAAGAACTTGTTTGTTCAGTTGTTAGTTATCAAAGGGCTGCTTCACAAATTGGAGAAAACTGAAGATTGTGCCGATCCAGTCAGTATTTCTGACAAGGTAGCTCAAGCCGACCTGGAATTCACTGTATATTCCAATCTGACTCAAACTTAGTCAATCTTTTGCTAACTTGAGCGCTGGACTACAGGCATTTACAGCATGCTCATCTGATTTTTGTTGTTGTTAAGATGGGGTCTTACTATGCAGTCCAAACAGACCTTGAACTTGCAGTCTTCCTGCCTCATCTTCCTAGGGATTAGGGTTGTGCACCCTCAGCCCCTACCTCAGTTTCCCTGTGCTTCCTACACCCTGTGACCTTAGCCTGTTTGGATCTTTGCATCTTGCAGGCTCATGGGGTCAGGCAGTGACCGCCTATGCGTTGTCAGCTATTGTGCATTCATCAATTGAGCAGACATTTATTGGATACTTCCGCACTCTGTGCCAGGTGCTGGGGTATGGGCTGTGGAGACAAAGATGAACAGGACACCCTGTCAGCCTGCTGGAGCTAGATGGAGAAAGATCAGTGAACATGTAATTATGCTGCACTCTGCCAGGTGCTCTACCGAAGGATATGAACAATATTGCCTTTGTCTGAACATGGTTCCCAGCCCACTTTCACTCACCGGCTCCCTCCTATTCAACCCCTGTTCTCTGTGGAATCACCTCTGCCAGAATATTCTTCTCTGAGCCCCAACCTGGCTCTGGCATCTCTCCCCTTTACCCTGGGATGAAAGGGGGTCAGGCTGTCAGGAGGATGGGGACTGATATAGAGAATATACAGGGATTGTGTNTAGCAGTTAAGGATCGTAGAACCCATCAGAGAGGAGGTACATGCGTACAGAGCCCAGAGAATGTAGGGAATTCCACCAAGATCTGGGGCAACAGTCTGTGCACAAGGAACAGGGGAACCAAGCCATAAGGTATGGCACCTGGAAGACATGGTGGTATGTGCCTATACCCCCAGTACCTGGGAAGAAGAGTATA
>LZPO01035139.1:78898-106110 GCA_001675575.1 Neotoma lepida
CTGTCTCCTCTCCTTCCCTTCATCCATAGAGTCTGACTGACATCAATCTTGTACTTCTCCTGCCTCTGCCTTCAGAATGCTGGAGTGCAGGTATACACCACCATGTCTACCTTTGGGGGCTCTTATTAGGAAAGCTACGCCTTTTCCAGAACTGTCTTTCCAGTTCTCAAATTGGTCTTATTGTCCACTACTGAATCATGGCCACTGTAAGATGCAGGGACACTGGACATGACAACCCGTTTCAGCTTCACAGCAGAAAATATGAAACAGAAAGGAGGCAGAAGATGGGTGCTGTTTGGCCAAGCAGCAGGTCTGACCGCATGCCCTCTACACACCACCATCTGTATTCAGTAGAGGCTCCAGCACCTGCAGCTGTGAAAGACAGGCAGCCAGGAAACCAGCTCCATGTGCTTCTGCAATGTAGTCTGCCTTCTGAACTTCCCCATGGCCCCAGCATGGCTAGGGGTGGCCCCTGGGGCAGGAGCAGTGGCTCACTCTCTGGGGGTGGGAGTGAATGTATCATGGTCAGGTCTCCTTTCCTCTTGGCAGACTCCGTAGTTGGGATGGGAGGCTCCTCAACAAGGAAGTAATTAAACAAGTCAGACAGTGCTGCTTGGCTTCTGAAATGCCACGGGTTTAACTAGGATTAGAAGTACTGATGTGGTGTGCCATTACGAGCATGGCTCACCGGCAGGCAGAACTTGGCATTTATGATTACTTTTGTCCAAGGGGCATTTATTGATCTGAAGAGGAGGCTGAGAAATGGGTTATTTTTGAAAATTACAAGGGGCTGGGATTCGATGGTTGGAACCTGTTTTTCACTTTCTTTTCTAGGTTNTGGGGTCTCTGGAAAACATCTTGGCACTTAGAGCCAAGACCCTTCAGGGCTGTACTGTAGATCTAACATAAACCCAAAGTGACCCGATGTCAAAGAAAGCCTGGGTTCCTCAGCTGTCGCTTAATTATTGGGGTATCACAGTAAGTCTGAAGCCTTGAACCTGGATTAAGGGCATTGAAGATTGTCAGTTCCCTCAGATGCTTACCAGAGCAAATGAAGATCCTAGCTGGAAGAAGATACTATCTGGGGTCTCAAGTAATTTCTACAGATGCATTTTCAAGTCTGATGCCCTATATAAACAAACGAGGAGAAGAAGGGCACGGATAAATAAGAACCAGCATGTACAAGAGGCACCAGAGTGCTCAGGCTCCTCCTCCTCTTTTTCTCTTTCACATTTCTCTTTGAATTTATTGTTACACTTTCACACTGCATATATTGCACATGTATTTTATTTCCTCCCCAAATCCCCTCCCCTCTCCCCTGTTAGTCCTTCACTCATCCCCCTAGACAACCTCACGTCTACTTTCAAGTTGTGATTTTATGTATCTATATAAAATCTAGGGACCACAAATGAAAGAACAAATATCGTATGTGTCTTTCTGAGACTGGCTTAATTCATATAGTGATCACCACCAGTTACATCCATGAGGACCTGGGTTCAGACCCCCAGCACCCATGTAAAAAGCCAAGAGTGGCCATATTCAGCTGTTTAATGAAAGGCCTTTGTCTCAAGGGAATACGGTGGGGAGAAATAGAGGGCTCCCAACATCCTCTTCTTGCCTCCACACTCATACAAATGGATGCTTGCATTCTCACACACGTGTACACACACATCCATATGTTTTCTTTAAATATTAAAAAATCAGAAAAGTTCCATTATACATATGGCCACGTTTTCCTTATTTGTTTTTGCACATCGAGGGGGTGGTACAGCTGGTTCATATAGTTGTTCTAATTNTAGTTGCTTCAGAGATGGCCTTACCGATCGCTGTAGTGGCTGGACCAGTTTGCACGCCCACTAGCCACAGATGAGCTGCTTGACCTGGGGGCACAGAACCAAACTCAGGTCCAGTGCAAAAGCTTGCTCAGGTTATTCTTGACGGAGGCTTGCCATGCTCAAACTTTAAAACAACTGTGCTGATTCCATGCTAGAGAACATGAGAGGCCAAACAAAGTCCAGTAACGACTGTAAGTTATAAAAAATAGTTGTATAGATCTGATAAACTACTAAGCCTCTCTAATTGAAAAAAAAAAGATGGTAACAAATATTAAGATCCCAGCAGATGTGCTTAGAACAAGAAGGAAGGTCAAAAAGCAACTACCCAGACGGAGCACAGAAAGAGGGCAAAGGGTAAGGCTGAAGTCAAAAGCACCAGTAACGTGTATTATATCCAAATAGAGTCCCAAATGGAAGGGACAGGAGGAGGGGGTGGGGGTCAGCTGAGGAAGGGAAATGGTTAAGAATTTCCCCCAACTGATAAAAAGTCCTATGAATCCTCAAGCAGGATAAATTTAAGACACTCATACCTAGACATGTCATAGTCAAATTTCAGAAAATCAAAAGCAAAGAGGAAAACCGGGAAGAAAACAGCAAAAGGGCAGACTCCTAAACACAAGAAGTGGGAACAGAAATACAGAAGAATGTTTTCATTTACCGGAAGAAATCAATGGTCAATGTAGAGCTCTGAACCAAGTCATTCACATGAAGACAGGAAGAAGGGCTGTTGGAAAACCTGCATTCAAGAAAATTCTGAAAGATACTCTTTGGGTAAAGAGAAAGTGATCCCAGATGGAAGCTTGGAGCTGGGGAAAAAATGAAAAGGGATGAAAATGGAAACTAAAAAAGAAAATATAAATGACTACAGTGATGAACACGAAAACAATAATGTCTAGCAGTATTTGTTTATTTACCTTAGCCTCTTAAAGGCTAGGGTGACAATTGTGAGCCACCACACTTTGCTTCCCAGTCAGATTTAAAATGTAGAATCAAGCCAGGCCTGGTGGCTCATGTCTGTCATCCCAGCATTACACAGGCTGAGGCAGAAAGGTCACAAGTTTGAGGCCAGCCTGGGCTAGATAGTGAAACATTGTCTCAGAAAAGAAAAAAACATATAATAACATTCGTTTACAAATCATGAGAGGGTAAATGACATTAAAGTGCTCCGAGGTCCTCCTCACATTTGCTTGGAGAAAGGAAAAATTAATGTTAGTGTTTGATAAATCATAGCCAGCCAGGTGTGGTGGTACATGCTGTAACCCAGCACCCAGGAGACCGAGGCAGGAATGTGAGAACACTGGGGACATAGTGAGATACTATCTCTAATAATATCCCATTAAAATTAATATTTGATATACCAAGTATATGTTGTGATATCAACTAAAGAATGCAGATACGTGAAATTCCACCAAGGTCACTTTCAGTGGTAAATGTATACCCCACGAATACCTCAGTTCCAGCTATGATGTCTTCCTCTCTCTGTTCACTGTAAACTTACTCTCTTCTCCTGGGAGATACTCCTCTTATATCTATTTAAGTTTACTTCTAACCAGTTATGAATCCTGCCTCTGCCACACTCATGTTTTCCTATTCTGCGCCTGTGTCTACTCTGTTCACTGATCTCCTAGAGCCTTAATGGATTGACCCACTCAAAAATGGGACACTTGTTTTATCTGGGAATTGTACCACAAATACCTTTTGTATCTTCTGTGTGCTGATTATATGGCCTCACACGGGGAGACACTAAGTAATTTTTATAGAAATAGGTAATTACAGAACTCAAGTTAGTGTCTGTGAGTTATTTCTCAGCTGTGAAAACGATTAAAATGATATCCACTCTAACATAGCTCATAGGGTTGCAGAGAGGCTCAGATGGGCTAATGGATATGAGAGAACTTGGATTATGTAATGCACTATAAAGAATTACTGGGAGTAATAAGCAGTGATGGATTGATCACGTAGCCACTGGGGACTTATAATATGAAGAACATTAAACTAATGATTTAGATGAAACAAAACTAAAGATTTAGAAAGTTACATTGACTTAAAAGAATGGTCAGTTATATGGGCACCAGGTTAGTGAGATTCCAAAATGAACACTCTAATAAATGTCTGCTTTTTCTTTTTTCTTTTTTTTAAGATTTATTTATTATGTATACAGAGGAGGGCGCCAGATCTCATTACAGATGGTTGTGAGCCACCATGTGGTTGCTGGGAATTGAACTCAGGACCTCTGGAAGAACAGTCAGTGCTCTTAACCTCTGAGCCACCTCTCCAGCCCCATGTCTGCTCTTTCTTATGGGTGCCTCAGGATTATTTAGTCCAGTAGTTCGTAAACTTGAACATAAATCAGAATCACCCGGAAAGCTGGTCAAAAGACAGACTGTTCATCCAGCTATGATGCCTATGAATCACGTCAGTGACCAGCAGAACAATAGCCCTATGGGGTGCAGCAGTGGCACATCTCTTGGTGGTAACCAATGGCTCTCTAATTTGACTTAAAACCCACCCAACAAGAGCAGTATCTTGCCTGGTACTAGTAAACCTAGGTAAGTACTCAGTGCTAGTAAAATCGTGGTTATTGAAGGAAAATCTACAACCACTAATATACTAAACCAGCATAATCCCTAACAACAATTAATAAGCATTTGTTCTTATTTCTACATATAAGTGTAGTCCTCACCCCTCATCAAGGAAACTTCTCTTTGCAACAGATGGAGACCATCACAGAAAACCACAACCAATAGAAATGCAGAGTTTTGGAGCCAGTCCCAGTGGATACATCTACAAAACACCCCCACACCTAAGACTCAGGGAACATAGCAGATAACAGGGCAGAAAGATTGTAACCCAATAGAATACATCTGTAAGAATAAAGTTTTAATGTTTTATTACTATTTTATGTGTTTGGGTGTTTTGCCTGCATGTATGTCTGTGCACTACTTGGGTACATAGTGTCCATGGAGGCCAGAAGAGGGTGTCAGATCTGCTGACACTGGAGTTACAGATCCTTATGAGCCACCATGTGGGTGCTGGGAATCTAACTCAGGTCCATTGGAAGAACAGTCAGTACTCTTAACCTCTGAGCCATCTGTTCAGTCTCTGTAAGAGTAAATTTTTAAAATATTCTTCATTCTAAAAGAGTGAAGAATAAAAATATTATTTGATAAATTCATGAATGTATACAATGAAATATGATCATATCCATCCTCACTTCTGCTCATGACCCTTCCCAACTTTATTATTATTATTATTTACACACTGTCNGGTTAGTGCTGTCCATATGTGTGTGGGTGTGGGGCCATCCACTAGAGCATGGGAAACCTACAAGTGGCTGCTACATTCTATAAGAGTTAGTTTTATGGAGACAGTGGCCACCTGGCCAGGAAGAACCAGGCTGGTGTGGCTGTACTGCCCTGGTGTGCTGGCCTGCAGCCCCACCAAGTGGGTGAGAGTCCTGGCTGGAAGCAACCACTTTGCATGTGAGGCTTCCCTACATCCTTCCTAAGCCAGGCTGCTGCCCTACAGTACCAACCTTGGCCCCATCTCTCCAGCCTTGAGTCATTGCCTCGAAAGAGACTTTATCTTGAGNGGGATGAGATAGAGATGATGGTCTTACCAGCATTTCACCTGGTACCTTGGTGCTTTACCTCGCCTCTTCCCTATACTTCCTCCTCCACACATAGCCTTCTGGGTGATTGCAGCCCAACGGCTCTGTCTACCTGGAGGTTCTCAGGGAAGCTCAGACTTGCCCAGCTCACAAACAAATACAATATCCTGCCAAAGAGTGATTTCTTAGGTTTATTGAGCTCTCTGAGATTTTTGGCTTATGGGATATCACTGTGTCTCTCTCTCTNAAGCAAGTTTAATAATAGTGTGCTGGATAGTTGTATGTCAACTTGATACAAGCCAAGTCATCTGGGAGGAGGGAACTTCAATTGAGAAAAGCCCTCCATAAGATTGAGCTGTGTCGGGCGGTGGTGGCGCACGCCTTTAATCCCAGCACTCGGGAGGCAGAGGNAGGTGGATCTATGTGAGTTCGAGGCCAGCCTGGGCTACCGAGTGAGTTCCAGGAAAGGCGCAAAGCTACACAGAGAAACCCTGTCTCAAACCCCCCCCCCAAAAAAAAAGATTGAGCTGTAAGCAAGTCTGTAGGGCATTTTCTTAATTAGTGGAGGACGAGGGCCCAGCCCATTGTGGGTGGTGCCATTCCTGGGCTGATGGTTCTGGGTTCTCTAAGAAAGCAGGCTGAGCAAGCCCTGCGGAGCAAGCTAGTAAGCAGTACTCCTTCATGGCCTCTGCATCAGCTCCTGCCTCCAGGTTCCTGTTCTGCTTGAGTTCCTGCACTCAACTGCTTTTGATGATGAGCTATTATATGGAACTGTGAGTGAAATAAACCCTTTCATCTCCATTGCTTTTTGGTCATGGTGTTTCATCACAGCAATAGTAGCCCAAATAAACAAATAGTAACTAATATTATTATAATAGTAAGAGATGACTGGAAGATGGGATTCCCCGCCCCTTTGCTCATCAGATGATAATCATGAGTTTTCTGTCTATATTGCTCTTTGATAAGCATTGTGGGACATCCTAACATGGACAACATAGACTTTCTTCCCTCCAGGAACCTAAAGATAATGTTGGGAAGAAAAATAACATAGCAGAGTGCACAAGCCATTCCATTCCACCACTTTGAAGGCATACCTGGCAATGATACAGACCAAATACATGCTGAGCTGTGAAGGTCTGAAGAAAAGCCGTTTAAGAGGTCAGTGTAGACTTCAGAAAGGTGGTGTAGTAAGGAGGGAGGGCTAGGTAGCCGTTAGCTTGGTGATCAGGAGACATAGATCTGTCTAGGTTGGAAGCAAGGAGAAAGTGAGGTAAAGAAAGGCGTAATCAAGGTGATTGGAGAAAAGACTCACATGGGTGGGACATGCATGTCAATATGTGACACCTCATCTCCAGCAGCGTCCTATTTTTGTATGTTGGGTGACCAGTAGCCTTGGTAAGGCCACAGGATATGACCTTGCTTTCCTGCTTGGTCCACCTGAGACCAGAACAAAGACAGAGTAACGAAACCCAAGGCCTCTGACTTTTCTACTTCCTCCAGATCCCCTGGGAAATGGTGCATGATCTGGGCAGGCACACGAAGTCTAAACCAGGAAACAGGAAGCTATTTGGAATTTTATAAACAGCCTCATAATAGTGGCATTTATCTTCTTGAGGTTGTCTTTTTTTTATTATTATTAAGGAAACTGTTGGTACATGGTTAATAGCTTAGTCAAACCCCAGCTGGGCAGGGATGAAAAAAAATCTTAGCTTTTAAGAAGAGCAGGGCTGGGAGGGACGTATGGGATGTGTTGAGATCATCAGAAGAAAGAACATTTCCAGGGGGACCGATGTGTTATGAGGCATTCTGAATAACACTTTGTTCAAATGTAGCAGTTATAGTCCCTATTATCAAGCAGCTTAGGAGTCAAATTTAATACCACAGATGGATAATATCACTGCATTGTAGTTGGGAAAAGTGCTAGTTTAATATAGGATCTTGTTTTTAAAAAATACTTATTTTTAAAATTGAATGTACGAGTGTTTACCTGTATAGGATGCCTGGCTCCTGAGGAGGCCAGAAGAGGGCATTGGATCTCCTGGAACTGATTGGAGTTACATACAGTTGTGAGCCACCAAGTGGGTGCTGTGAATAGAACCAGGGTGGTCTATAGCAGCAGCAAGAGCTTTTAGCCACAGACATACCTCTACAGCCCCACATATTAGTGTTTTTATTTATTACAATAGACTTTTGTCTCTGAGAAGTAATGACATATGTAATATCATGTCCAGGGAAACATTTCAAGTTTTTATTGAATTCAGAAGGAATAAAGTATTAATGAAGGCCTTCTGCTGGGGGAGAGGAATGTAATTGGATATCACATATCTGCTATGAAATTGATGGTCATCTTTTGGCTTCTATGCAAAGATATGAACTGAAGAAGGAGAATAAACACGGGGGACAGCATTAATATGGAACTCTCTCAAATGCTATATTAATTTCTCTCCTCATCTTCATTATAGAGGTTATATGGAATTTCAAAATGTACCTTTGGAAAGCCACAGATCTTACTGGGAACAAGAATGACAGGAGAGAGGAAGGGAGAGGCAGAAGGAGTCTAAGATGAGGGGTGTGTTGAGGGAGGAGGTCTCAGAGGTGGCCTACAGGAAGACACTTGATCGTGGCAGAGGGCCTCNAAGAGCCCTGGTGGTTGGGAAGGGGTGTTAACAAGGAGTATGGAGGCTGTTGTAGAGCACGGCTGTTTTGGCTTTCTGTTGCAGCCTAACAACCCNTCAAGCACTNGGTAACTTGAATCAAAAATATTTTATTATATCTGATGATTTTGAGAGTTAGGTGAAATTGAGGGTCGTCTGCATGAGTCTACTGTCTGCAGACCTATGAAAGTTATTTCATAATCTCTACCATCATTTTCAGAGGAGGAAGAAAAAACACTACATTGGTGAAAGCACAGTCCCTGGAGTCTGAATGGTGCTGTCTTTGGCTACCTGTGTGGCCTTGCAAGAGACACTTAGCCTCTAAGTGTCAGTCTTCACATCTGTAGAATAGGAAATCTTCCTTGTGGGATTTTTATAAGGCTTAAATGACATAATACATGTAAGTGCTTGTTAAATCTATAATATTTTTGTTTCTCTGGGAATAATAATATCTACTCCATGCATGAGGGAGCAAAGATGTAGCAGATGCCTATTACCAAGCATCTTAGGAGACAAGTCTAATACGACAGACAGCTAATATCGCTGTACAGCAGCTGGGACAAGGGCTAACGGGAGATGATGTGAGCCTAAAAGACTTCATGGGAGGTGTGAAAGCTAATCTTGGTTGTGAACTTGATTACATCCGGAATCAGTAGAAATTGAAGCTGCTGGGCATGCCCGTGAGGAATATTTTTGGTTGGGTTATTTGAGGAGGGAAGCCCCATCCTAAATCAGGACCGCGTGTTCTGGTGGCAGCCCACATACAAGAACATGAAAGAAGGAAGCTTTTGAATTTGCCCTTGCCCTTACTCTCACTGGCAAGNTCATCTACGCAGCTGCCGAGGCAATCCTTCACCTATATTAGAACTTCTTCAGGATTCCAATGTAGACTGAAGATCAGCAGCGATCCCAGAATCCTCTGGGGCTCCAGTGCCAGATTGGGACGACTGAGACTTCCAGCCCTGTAGACTGAACAATTACTGGATTCTTGGTCTTTCCATCATGAGACAGACATCGTTGGGCTACCAGACCACAGCCTGTAAGCCTGTCTAATAAATTTTCTTTCCTTCACAACCCCCATGTGTATGTATGTATGTATATTTCATGCTAGCAGTTGTGTTCCTTAAGAAGACTCCGACTAATATGCTGGGCAAGAATGTCTTTTAACGAACAGAAGGGAATTCCAGGCTGCAGGGAAAGCAAAGAGATGAGGAAGGGAAGATGAAAGGGTGCAGTAGGGGCGTTCAGTAGTTTCTGAGGGGATGGTGATGAGCTGAGCCTGGGTGGCAAGTGAGGCCAGTGAGAAGTTCTGAAATTCCATCCTAAGCCCCTTATCCTGTTTGCCGAATTCCTTTTATACTTCTCCACTGAAACATTCTAAACCCTAGCTGGGTAGAAATCTCAGGCTTTATTTCAGAAATTCATGTTTTCTTCTTCTTCTTTTTTTTTTGTTGTGTGTGTGTGTGTGTGTGTGTGTGCGCGCTTTGCTTGATAATGTCTGATAATGCCGATAATGTCTGATTTTTAAGATAGAAATAACTTTGAGTACTTACCATTGGGTAAAAGGGCAAGTCCCTATGATACTTTGGATTCCACTCTCTCAGGCACCACATTGCATCACCGTGGTGGGACTTCTGAACCTGGTACGAGGTATGGTGCCGTGTGCGGCTGGAGCCGACACAAACTGGAGTGAGAGCATCAGCCAAATGTCAGGGCTGGGTATGGGTGGTAGAAGTTATGGGAGGAGAGGAGCCAATAGCTTGGAATGAAGGGGTCACTAGCAGCCATGAGACGATGCCTCAATGTTTGCAGATGCGTGTTCGATCCCAGATGCTGCCATTTTACTAACCTCAGCCCTTCCTCACTGAGAGGATGAATCTTTACTCAAGCACCTGCCTTGGGACTTCATTGGATTTGGATAAAAGTGATAAAGTACAGAAGTCATTCAAGATCTATGACACCTGGCAAAGTCTTGGGAGATAAGGGTCTACCTTCTTTCTGTATTTCCACACTTCCCTGTCTTAGATCTCCAGCATGATAGGATGGCATAAAACATGGAAGGAAGAAAGGAAGGGAGGGAGGGAGGAAGAGAGGGAGGGAGGAAGAGAGAAAGAAATGGAGGGAGGGAGGGAGGAAGAGAGGGAGGGAGGGAGGAAGGGAGGGTTGAAGTTTGAGTCCCCTCTTTCAAGCAACCAGTTTCCCCTATGTTCCTAAGTCATTTAGTCTCAGTTTAGTTTTCACACCTGTAGCCTGGAAACACTTTCTTTACTGGTATTATGAGGTCCAGTGTGATTGCACATGGGCATGTAACAAATCCAGGTCTTCTGAATTACCCAAGGGTCTCATATCTTTAAGCACCCTCTCCTCCAGCTCTACTACATTTGCATTGTGCATTTATTTAGCTGGTGGACATCTAGGCGGATTCTATTGCCTGCATATTGCGAATAGAGCATCAACACACATGGATGTGCAAATATCTCTCTCTGTCGGAAGAGATGAGGACCTTGGGATGTGTGCCCTGGAGTGGCATAGCGGGATCATTTGGTAGTTTTGTTTTTAGCTTTCGGAGAAAACTCCACACTAATTTCCACAGTGGCTGTGGCTGCACCAACTTACACTCCCACCATCAAGGGATCAGGGTTCCCTTTTCCTCATCCTCACCTGTGTTTGCTGCTATTTGTTTTCTTGGTGATAGACATTCTGCCTGAGGTGAGATGGCTAATAATGGGAAACACTTTAAAAACTTTATTAGCCATTTGTATCTCTTCTTCTGAGAACTCTGTTTTGTTTCATGGCCCATATTTTGCTTTTTTTTTCTTGATGTTAGTTTATTGAACTCTTTGCATAGTCTAGATAACAGTCCTCTGTTGGATATGTAACTGGTAGGGTTTTCTTCTCTTCACTTGATTGTCTTTCTGTCTCATGAGTCACTTTCTCTTCACTTGATTGATGGTTTCCTTTGTATCATTTCACAGTGTGTCATTTACTCTCCATGAGTTTGTGTGCTCTAGAGTTTCTCTTGCTGTTGATTTACCGTTTTATTCCACAGGGATCGGGTAGGATATAAGAAATTACTTCTATTTTCTCTGTTTGTTGAGAGTCTTGATTTGTGTCTTAATACATGATCTATTCCAGACAAAGTCCCATGGGAAGTTGAGAAGAATGTGTGTTCTGTAGCGTTTGGATGGAATGTCCTGTAGACATCTATACGATAGATATGCTATAGAATGTCTTATAGATATCTGTTAAGTCTGTTCCATCTAGGAAGGAAGGTAGAGTTCTCACTGGCTCTAGCAGGCTCCAGATGGTGCTGTCAGAGCGAGGGGGTGAGTGGGAGTCTAGAATCTGCAGCCTCCATGTTCTTGGGATTGTGGTGCATGGGGGATGGGAGGCTGTAAATCCTGGTGGTGCAGGCCAGCAGGCAGGCAGGCAGGTGAGAGGGCTGGAGAGGGCCTCCAGCTGGACTGTGGTTCTCAGCTTTCTGGCCTGTTTCTCTGCAGAGATCTCCCCTGGCTTAATAAGTTCATTTACAGACCTCATCTCTTGCATGATAAAAGCCTACTGTGTATTATCTCTACTGTTTTCTCTCCTTATTTTTATTTTTAAAATTAGCATACAAGCTATTAGATATCATGTCACTTTTGAACAGAGTGAACTTTAGGGATTTTCCTCCCCCTTTATCTCCCCCACCTGCTAACTTGACACCCCCACCTCACCCTGTAACCCCCTTGTCTCCTTTTTTACCTCCATACCCTAAGTGTCCTTTTGTCCCCTCCATCCAACCGTGTCACCTATTTTACCCTCTCTTGATGATCTCTTTTCCAGTTATTTAGGCTATCCACAAACATGCATATGCTATATACATTAAATATTATAGACTAGGATCTGCAGGTTATAGGACATGCTTTTTTTGTCTTTTTGAGTTTGGATCACCTTGCTTACTATTATATCTTCCAGACCAATCCATTGCAAATTTCATGATTTCATTTTTCTTTCAGCTGCATAAAGTCCCATTGTGTAATGTACCACATTTTCATTATTTACTTGTTTTTTGATGGATATCTAAGCTGGCTCCATTTCCTAGCTTTTGTGAATAAAGCATCAAAAACCACAGACGTGCAAGTCTCTCTGTGGTAGAATAGAATACCGTGTGTGTCCAGGAGTGGGATAGCTGGTTATTGATATGGTAGTTCTATCTTTTAGAAGTCTCCATACTGATCTCCATAAGGCTGTGCCAGTTCATACTCCCAGCGGTGATGAATAAGGGTCCTTCTTTCCCCACATCCTCTTCAGCATTTGTTTTCAGACTTCCTGATGACAGCTCTTCTGACTAGATTGAGCTGGGATCTCAAAGTAGTTTTAATTTGCATCTCTCCATTGACTAGGGGTGTTGAAAATAAAACAAACAAACAAATAAATAAACAATAAACAACAACAACAACAAAACCCCCTAAACTCATCAGCAAGTTGTGTTTCTTCTTTTGCAAACTGTCTGTTCATGTTACTAATCCATCTTTGGGTTTTGGTGGTTTTGTTGTTGTTACTGTTTTTTACATTACTTTTTAAGTTCTTTATAAGTTCTGGCTATTATCCCACATCTGCAGTGTAGATGGTAAGATTTTCTCCCGTTCTGTGGTTGTCTGTTTTCTCTGCTGATTGCTTCTCTTGTTTACAGAAGCTTTAATAGTCCATATAGTTCCATCATTGACTGTTGGNGCCTGTGCTATGGGCGTGCTGTTTGGAACATTCTTGCCTGTACCTATCCCTGGAGGAGCATTCCCTATGTTTTCCTCTAGCATTTTCAGCATTTATGGTTATAAATTAAGGTTTTGGTTCACTGTGAGTTGATTTTTATGCAGGGTGAAATTATGGATTTAGCTTTATTCTGTATGCATGCACACATGCTCATACCACAATAAAAACGAATAAGGTAAAATTAAATTTATTTGGTTGGGAGAATATGCAAACAGAATGAGGGGCCTGTAGAGACGACTCAGCAGTTAAAAGTGTTGCTCTATTGTGAGGACCAAAGTTCAAATCCCAGCACCATCACCAGGTGGCTCACAAATGCTACTAAGTCCAGCTCTAAAGATCAAACACTGTTCTGGCCTCTGCAAGTTCCTACATGTGCATGTCCCATGCCCCACAGACACAGACAGACAAACACACACACACACACACACACACACACACACACACACACACAGAGAGAGAGAGAGAGAGAGAGAGAGAGAGAGAGAGAGAGTCTCTCTCGCTCTCTCTGTCACATAAGTTGAGGCTTGGTTGCTTGGTTTCAAGGCTCCTGTGTTGCACATTAGTAGTTCTATGCCATTATCTTATAAGGAAAGATGAGGCTGCCCAGACAATGAAAGCAGAGCTGCAGGAATTAGTGACTCTGGGGACACGATCTACATGATCTTCCTCCCACACTAAGGAGCAGAGTCACAGATAGCTTTGGGTTCATGGTCTGACAGCTCCTCCATCAAGAAAGAAATTCTCTCCCAGCAGCTCCAGGCATGATGACAGCTGCTACATTCCCTTTTTTTTCCTCAGAAGCAGGGTTTCACTGCACAGCTCTGACTGTTCTAGAACTCGCTTTATAGACCAGGCTGGCCTCAAACTCAGAGATCTGCCTGCTCTGCCTCTCGAGTGTGGGGGGCGGGGGTTTAAGGTGTGCACCACCACTGCCTGGCCACATTTCCATTCTGAGTCTGTTATTGTGGTTGAGGCAGAGTGCAATGATTGCTCTGTCCTGCCTCATGGGCTCCTCTCTGCAGTCAAGAGTTCAAAGTTTATGACTAGAAGGGTCAGGGTTAACACGAACACAGACTGGACAAAGACACAGAGTCTTCCTTCTCGTACCCACAAGCTCAGAGCGTTCCTGTTTATGATAATAACACATTGCTCATACCTCTTTCCCCATGGGAAACAACCTAGGTCTTCTGAATGTGACTTCCCCATCTCTATCGGGTCTGGATGTGTTTCCCATACCCTTACAAAGGAATAGATGTGTCACTGCAATGCACTCAATCTGTAACCACGACGAGGAAGAAGAACAATAGAAACTCCCATCTCTAAAAGGGTAAAGTATACAGGAGGTGGCGGAGGAGAACATACCTGTCAGGAATGCAGAGAACTCAGGCAAATGTCTTTGTCTGCTCATTGCCTATAGCAGGAGTGAGTGGTCAGTTCCTGCTTTCTGGAACCTTCTATGCATGGTTGAGCAGTTCAGCTTATCCACCTCTGAGGAACACTAGGGAAGNTTTTGCTCCTGAGAATTGCCCTGTCTTGAAGCACACTCTGCCCCAGCATGGGCTTTAGGACCCAGAGGTCACTTTAGAATGGACACCCGCAAGCTCCTGCTTGTTCAGCCCGGGCTTTCTCAGGCCTCATACTCTCACTGACATCATTTGAAGAGTTCAGTTGGCAAAACCAGAAGCTCAATGTGGCTCCATTCCTGCACGTGTGTGTCTTGGCATCTCCCAAGAGTTTAGTTTAATAACTTTAGAGGCCTTTTCCTTACACCTGGGGCCGAGGGGTAAATTATTTCCTGCCAGGTTCTTCCATGACATTTGTGGGGCAGGAGTAAGAGCATTAAGCAAAGTCCCTAGCCCATCCTACTTTGTCTTTCTGCTAGACTGTTCCAAGCTTGGTAGGGTGACATGGATGTGTGTGGAAAAGTTTTGCCTTCACCTTCCATCAGCTATCACCTATCAGCACCTCGGGCAAAGAAATGTGTAACGTGGAAGTTCATGGTCCACTCAGAAGAGCTACTCATGGAAGGTGTCCGCTGGGATCCAGGAAGCAGGCTCTGANACATCTGGACAGGACGCTCTGTGATCCTTGGTGTTTGGAACAAAGTCTAGATGGGGGTCCCAGGTTCCAAGTGCTCCCCTTCCCATTGGCCANAGGGCACCTTGTCCATGGGAAAAGTCAAGAGAAGTGGCCAGAATCAGGTTATATTAGGATAGCTTTGGGGGTTGGGAAAGGGCCCCTCTTCCCCAGAGGTCAGTGCCTTTGTTGCCAAGCCGCTCCCACTGGAGTGTCATTTGATAATGATCAGGAATTGCCAACCCCTGCAAACATGCACACACACACACACACAAATGCACACATGTACACATTCATACACACACACTCATTCACACACATGGATACAGACTCATGTACATGCTCCTGTACACATGCACACACTCACACACATGCACACACACGTGTATTCACATACACACCACAAGGAGTGAACTTACAATAGAAGATGCTTGGAAGGGGCTCAAAGATCACACCTTCCTGTTTCTCTTGGGACTTTAATTTGGCACATGGACAAAACTCATCTGGAATCACTGAAAGGGATATGGTACAGGTGATGGGAGAGTGGCAAAAATGTGGGAACTGCCAGTGACAGTGACAAGCCCCCTCCCCTTGCCACCTTCCATGTACCTGCAGTTCGTTCTCCCTAGCAGCTCAGTTCCAGTCAGACTCACTGACAGTATATAAGAGGGACTCTGCAGCTGAGACACAGTAGCTTNATGACCTGCAGAGGCGGAAATGGTGGCCACCCAGGCCCTAGCACCTTGGAGCACTGGCAGAAAGAGACAACTTCAGTAGGCTCANGGATCTACTTCAGTGCAATCAGACAGACAGAACTCCCTACGTCAAGGACGTTGAACTACCAAGGATCTTCTAAAGCTTCAGACATGAGCACATGACTTTAGTCACATACGCCATACAATGTCAGTTCAGTGTTCAGCCACGGGGTAAGACTGACTGTCCACNCCTTCTTCACTTGGCCTGTTCCATCTTTGAGAAAAGGAATGCCACTTGGGATGTTGGATGTTGGTTGCCACACAGACCGAGCTTATTGGAAAGCTATGAGGGAAGTTTAGTGTATGAGAGGAATAGGAACCTGGCCCTGAGAGGGAAAGAAACTCAGGTGGTCCTGGTAGCTTATAGCCTATCTCCAGACCGCTGTTAGACACACCTTTGGTCTCCTAGTCTGGAGTGTCTACTTAGATTCCAAGTTCTTGCAGGGTAGATTATGACTGGCTTAGTCTGAGTCAGGTGTTAATCCTTTGATCAATGGTGTGTCTAGGAATTAGAGTGCTCTGACTGACAAGGTCTGAGTTATCAGACTCCACTCTCNGATGGTAGAGTGTTAAGGCTGGCAGCCCCAAGGGAGCCCCATGGTAGGGACAGATCCCTTAACCAAAGTACTGTTACCAGGGAGAAGACGAGAAGCATGCTGGGACAAACACATTTGGACACTTCAAGGGCCAAGCTGAGATTCTGAGACCATGAGAAGAGGAAGCAGCCACATTGTAAGAAGCATGGAGAAGAAAGCTTCCCTGTAACCCACAAGGACTGCTTGACTGACAAATTAGCCTAGGCACAGATGCCGGCCCTTCCCTGCTGGCTTCTCCATCACTGTGATGGGGTCAGCCCAGAGCACGCTTTTAACTGNGCATTCTCCTGTTTTTCTCTTATNTGTTANTCTCTCTCCTNGTTCCTTTCTTTGCATGGCTGATGCTCTGATTCTAGGTGACTGCCATTTTTGGATTTGTCCATGAAATATAATTTTTCTAGAATCTCTTTCCCGTGGCATTTTCTTTTTACTGTCAGGTGGGAAGAGACCAGAAAGAAAGCAGTTAATATCTAAAGTCTTAACGTGCTGCTTTTCACACAGTGTAGTATTCTTTTGCTAGAGATTCAACAGAATAACTTTAGATTCCAGAAATTTTAGATGGTGGGTCGCTGATGAACACATCTGAAGGGACCAGTGTTGTTTCTTCTCAGGTCATGTGGTGTTGGCCTGAATCACTGTGGGTATGATGACTACATCAGTCCTGATGTCAGGAACATATACACTCCTTATTCATCTAACACTGAATCCCCAGGCCTGAGACCCCATCTTGTGGCCTGAAAAGAAGTGATGCCTTGAATAAATTGCACCTTACATACTTCCTATGTATATGGCTTCTGCTAGGAATCCCAGGACCTGCCAAAATGTGGCCCTTTGTAATAGCATCATTTCTTTGGACTTAGCAAGGGTTCTGGAAAGGTCAGTAGTGGAAGGATCCAGGAAGAACCCAAAAGCCAAATCCTGGTGTTCTAGGAGGAAAAGCATTTGAAGGAAGGCAGCACTGAAAACATCTAAACGTGAATGATTTTAGGTGAGGTGTGCAAATGTCAGTTTGTGACAGTCACCAGTTTTCTCTATTTCTTTATACCCAGGTGCATTACAGTTTCCATTGCTTATGAATAATGACATATACANGCTGCTGGGACATTGCTTTTTTTTGTGCTCACATTGGGAGGCAGCCAGCTGGTACCAATGGTGCTGCCTGAGTATGTCTGAGGCCTCTCTTTAGGTATTGCCTTCAGAACAACTTTATACTGCACAGAGGATATTTCTTTCCTTTGTAGCTGTATTGTGATTATTTTAAAACATTCATTTTGGGGCTGGAGAAATGGCTTAAGAGTGTGTACAGAGGACCCACATTTGGTTCCCAGTACCCATATTAGGTGACTTACAACCACCTGTGATCTAGTAGCTCTCTTCTGGACTTCATGGGCACCTGAATGCATATAAACACACACACACACACACACACACACACACACACACACACACAAAACATACATGCACAGGCACATATACACCTACACTCTGACACACACACTTACACACATGCCCACACAGTATACAAATAGATACGTATACACACACACTTTCTTTCTTTCACACACATACACACATGCACACACATATACACACATACACAACACATACATACACACACTTTAAATCTTTAGGGGCTGGAGAGATAGCTTAGTTGGTAAGGTGATTGTTTTACAAGTATGAGGACTTGAGTTCAGATCCCCAGAACCCATGCTAAGAGAAATAAATAAAAAGCCAGGTGAGGCAGCATGCTCCTGTAATTCCAGTACTGGGGAGGCAGAGATGAGAGGATTCCTAGGGTTTCCTGTTCAGCCAATTTTAGGGAATAAAGCTGGGCTTCAGGGTCAATGAGAGATTCAAGCATTTCTGCACACATATGGACATACAGGCATACATGAGCAGTTTAACACATGCATTTTTTACAATAGTCACATTGAAATGCTCAAGTGACAAATAAAAACATCCCATGGTGAGAGGGTGTGGGGGAGTGCCAGAGAGGGGACTAGCAGGATACAGGTGATATAAGGAGGGAAATGGGGGGATGGGGGAGGCTTTAACTGGGGCAGGGAGTGTGGTGGTTTGAATTGGAATGGCCCCCGAGGCTCATATAGTTGAGTGCTTGGTCATCAGGGAATGACATAACTTGAGAGGGATTAGGAGGTGTGACCTTTTTGGAGTAGGTGTGGCCTTATTGGAGGAAGTGTGTCACTGGGGGTGGGCTTTGGGGTTTTAAAAGCCCAAGCCATCTTTATGTCTCTCTCTCTCCCTGTAGCCTATGGATCCAGATGTAGAACTCTCGGCTACGTCTCCAGCACCATGTCTGCCTGTGCACCACCATGCTCCCTCCCATGATGAGAATCGACTAAACTTCTGACACTATAAGCCAGACCCAATTAAATGCTTTTCTTTAGAAGAGTTGCCATGGTCATGATGTCTCTTCACAGCAATGGAACACTGACTAAGACAGGGAGGGAGGTCAATACAGAAGGAGAGAGAGAGAGGAGGGAAAATAACATGGAAGATGTTTGAAAAAGCTGTAGGAATCATAATATTTTCTGCCAAATCCATATAAGTGTATGTATATACATGTACATATATAGTTTATTTTTGGTAGTGAGCCTAGCCTTTAAAAGCTGAGCCATCTCTCTAGCCCTATATATAGTTTAAATGAAGTTAAGCTACTTGGGCTGACAATGCTTCCCCCCAAAATAATAGAACATCTGAGAAGAACCCAAGCATCAGTCACGAGAAACCCCCTTTCAAGTTGTTGGTCAGAGGGGTCCAAGAGACTCCTAAAACAATTACTGTTGNCCTTGGTTACCTCCCAGAGGTTCAAGGTTAGTCCCTATTGCAAGACAGCTTGCACTTCAGATGCAGGACCCAGAGGATCCAAGCTGGATGTGAAAGCTTCCTCNCTGAGGACTCTCTTTCATAGAACCAGATGATGCTATACAAGCCATCAAGAGAGGGAAGCAACAAATAGTTCTACCCAGCTGTGAAGCCTGAGAACCAATAGCTAGCATGGCAAGATATTCCTAAAGGTGAAATAGTGGCACTCGTATCTTGACAGAAGCTAATGCTGTCTGACTGGACTTAAGGTCTTCTCAGTCAGGAGGAAATCATGGCCAGTATTGAAAACCTACCCAGCTACCCAGACCTAGTGATGCCACAGATCTTAGAGAGAACCTATNACCACCACTTTACCAAAGCAGCATAATTCCTGACTGCATTCTAAATATTTATCGTTATACCCACAGAAAAGTNTAGCTCTCAACCCCCACCAAAGGAGCTTCTCTTTGCAGCAGAGACTGCTCGAGAAAACCACAATGGGTCAAAATGCAGAGAACAACTCATCATGTGGTGCCTGGCCCTAGCGGATGTGACCACAACACAACTCCTGCACCTAACNCTCAGGGAACATCGAGGAAGAAGGGGTGGAAAGACTGTAAGAGCCAGAGGACCGGGAAGTCTGCTGTGAAATTGTGCCTCCTAGGAATGACAGGGAGGCTTCACCCAGGCTACCGCAACAATATGGCTGCCTGAAGAAGATCTTAACATGGACAACACCAGTAGACATGCTGACGAGGAAGTGGGAAAACTCAGGGGACCCCACCCCTAGATAAAGAACTACAGGCAACTAAGATATGCTGTGAGTGGGAGAAGTGGTCCTCCCTCATGGAAAGGCCCCCAATTGATTATCTGGTGCCAAGTGGTCAGCCCTGAAACTACATACATGCTATGCTAAAGGACTCAGTAGGTTGGAGCTATATATTTATATGCATATATTACATATATAAAACAATTAGGGATGAGGCGGCCAGGAATTTGGGAGGGAAAGGGGCATGGGAGGAGTTGGAGAAAGGGAAAGGAATGGAGGGAATTGATATAATTCTATTTTAATAAAAACGTTAATAAAAAATATGCTACCAGTCCCCAAAAGAGTTCAAATGAAGTTAATTTACTTTATTTTATTTNAGTGAACCTAAAGTGTTATCACTTTAACATTCAATCAACTCAAAACTTGTTGATATTTTAATCCCTTTTTTCCATTAAGTGTTTGAAATCTAGTATGTTCTTTACATTTGAAGTAAATTTCAGCTGGNACTAAGTTCTCTTCCTTGTTATTCACATTGCTCATTGCTCCTGTATTCTATTAGGTGGAGCAAACTGTCATTGAGAGGCCAGCATGGGGAGGGGGTCTCAGAGGGAGAAAGGCCCCTTTGTTGGGCTGGCCAGTCCTGTGCATTGCTTCAAGATGCACTTGGCCTTTGGGACACTGACTCATGGCCTAGCTGCCATTATTTCCTCTGAGACTTAATTTTAGCCAGATTTCCTGGAACTGTTCCAACTTTCCTCTGGGCCTCATTTCTTCCCTACCGAGTCCTTGCATGTCACTGCAAAATAATTCAAAGCTTTGTTGGGCTGGAATCCAATGGACCCAACCCAAACAGGAAATGGGATTTCTCATTGTTTATTTGAGACCATGAACCAGAAAAATGTTGGACACTTGTTTTCAGTACCTCATTGAGCTTGAAATGAAATGAAATGCAACAATTTCCAAAGGTTTCCTGATGTGGAATGATTTAGATGCTTCAACCATTAGCTCAAGATAGAGGGCCTGGGAGATGGCTCAGNGGATACATGCTCTTGACGTCAGTCCTGAAGGGGAGCCCACACGGTGGAAGGAGAAAACAGACTCCCCACTAGTTGTCTGACCCTCATATGCACCGTGGTGCTCTCTGTCTCTCTCCCCACCCCACCCCCATCTCTTATACACATAAGTAAATGAATATTATTTCTTAAAGATAGTTATTGAAAACAGGAGTTGGCCCTCTGCTTTCCTTGTTGGATCATCACCAAACCTCATCCTTTGCTGACAATTTGTTAGTAAGAGGAACCTTTTTATGAGACTGGGGCATCCCAATGTACTCTGGGAACATTCCAGCAAGTATTCCACAATTCATCTTTGTATAAACAGGTTTNTTGTAGGCCTCTGTCCCCAGTTCCTCTATAAGTCCTGACATAANCTGTCTTGCCAGTCATCATGTCACCATGTCCAGCATGAGCACATAGGTATCATATGATGTATGGAGGTTGGTACTTCTATGCCATCTGACAGAGGCATGCTGTCTGTCTGTTCAACAGTTTGCTTTTTCTCAGTAAGATAGGGCTCACCTATTGCATTGAAAGCTGGCAATACCTACCACACATGGGCTTTCCCAAACTCTTGTAGCCAGGAGNGGGCAGAAGATATTCTAAATACCTAGAAGTTAAAGCATTTTGGGAAGGGGGAGGGTATGCATCTCACCCTTTTGTTAGGAATCCACTCATGCGGAAACTCACCCAGTCCAGGACATTGATTCACTTGTGAGGGCAGAATCTTCCTGACTAATCTCTTAGAGACTCCACCTCCCAACCCTTTTGTGTTGGGGATTAACTTCCTAACGTATACAGTTTGGTTAAGACACTTAAGCCAGAGAAGTGGGTAACATGCAATTGATGCCTGTAGCTTGTAAAGTTTTATAGTGTCTGGGGCCTCAAATGTCTCATCTTTTCTCTCGCGNATGAAAGGGACATTGCATGACAACGTAGAAAAATGTTTTGATACAAGTAGAGATTTTGTGGCANCAGAGNGCATTTTGATGGGATCATCCTACAGTGGCTCCTTTAACTTTCTGTTTGGGATTCTTTCAAAGTCGTCATTGAGACTTGGGGGGCAATTCCATTCTCAACATGTGTTTCAGATATGATAACCATAGTGAAAGGAGGAGGGAGAGAAGAACTTTCAGGAACAGAGACAAGCCTGACTGGAACATCTCTCCATGATATACATGCTGAGAAGTGGCTTTCTCTGAGCTCTGACTCTAGGGTTGACACTGATGGGGGTACCCTGGCTGGACCTATGGCTTTCAGGACATTGACCTCANAGGGTTAGTCAGGAGAATGTCCCAAACATGTGTAACTNCCCTCAGTCAATCATTGAGTAGTTGAGGAGATGGGACGGACTGTAACTGAGCTGAGTTTGATCAACTACCCATCTGATTCTGTTACTTGAGTTTTTAGGATCAAAGCCCAGGCTCTGGCAGTNTCAGCAAGCTAAGCATGCCCACTTATCCCCAATATACCAATCAAAGAGACAAGTAAGANGGGAAGGCGATGCGAGGAGATCTATTCAAAGTGGTCACACAGGGAAGAGTAATAAAGAGGTCCGATGGCCTCCAAGTCCACTTTAGGGGCACTGGCATGAGGTTTAGGTTTAAATAGAAGATAGGAAGCACATATAACTAAGCAATCCAGGNCAAGGTGTGGTTCTACCCATCATTATCTGGGCATCAGCCTGTCCTATAAGGTGGTCCAATAAGTTGCTAGAATTGGAAAATTTCTTCCTGGGGGAGCAAGCTCCTCTTCTGTCTGGCACCAGACTTTACCTCTTCCCTTTTCCAGCATCATACTGGAGGGGGGGAATTTTAACCCTTTGGAGCCCATAGTCTGCTAGCCAAAGGGAGGCCACACANGTCTCTCTTTAGAATATTTTTCTTTCTCTTGTCAAGCCAGTTATAATTCTAACTCAGAAATATAAGTGACACATGCTTATGTATGTGAGTGTTCCTATCTATATAATAACGTTACTAACTATAAAGACACATGAGACTGGTCTNAGCTGTGAATATAATTTATTCATCATATGTTTACACAGGAATCTGTTACACAGACAATAGCAAAAAAGGGACAAAGGAGCCCTGAGAGTTTTCACTCAACTTTAGGATAATACTTAGTAACAAAAATACCTTAAAGACATTAATATTATATAAATAAAATAACATAGAAGGCTTTAAGCTTGTTCCCATTCGAAGGTCTGAGACCGCCCTGGCTTAGGTGAGCTAGAGCCCTGTTTCTGAGATGGGCTTAGCTGAACGGTGGACNCTTCAGTCCGCTCTGCTCGGATGCAGCTTCTTCACTTCTNGGGGGTCTTTGCATCCACTTCTTGCTGTTCCTAACCCTTATTTCATAAATTCCAAACAGGAAAATGTCANTTCAAACCCTGGAAATTCAGATTTTCCACGGGACGACTCAGGAATCAATGACAGTTGCAAATCCATGGCTTCCAAGGGCTTTGGTCACAGAATTTAAAATGGTCACACTCCTCAGGTTGTTTCCCTGAGAGGAGGGAGAACGGCTGGCTCCCTAAGGCACNTGCATAGGCTTCCCCGCTGCCTGACTTCAGCTGTTCAGCAAACTGTGTGTTGTCTTCTCACAAAAACTATTGTTTTTGCCTTTGTTTTTCGAGGCAGGGTGGTTTCTCTATGTAGTCCTGGCTGTCCTAGAACTCACTCCATAGATCAGGTTGGCCTTGAACTCAGAGATCCACCTGCTTCTGCCTCCGCTGGGATTAAAGGCGTGTGCCACCACCACTCAGCTAGCACTGACTATCGAAAGAGGGTTTTCAAAAGCGTTTCCTTTCTGTTGTTTATTTTGTGAAATAGGGCCGTTCAATGTAGCCCTACACTGCCCTGAAACTTGTGGTCCTCCTGCCTCAATTGCCTGAGTGCTAGGCATGAACAACATACTCAACAGAAAAAAAAAAAATCTTTAGGATTTAAAATTTCACTTTCCCAACCCCCAAATAATAAATTTCATTGCACAGGTGGCAAATGGAACTTTCTGCTGTCCTCTTCAGCGTGATTGGTCACAGAATTTTTACAGAAACAACACTTTTAAACTAAAAAAATTAAAAAGAAAACCTGGAGAATTCTCTCCCTGCATTTCTTCCAGGTGACTCCAATACAATTGGTTTCCCAAACAGAACATTAGTGTGAAGAAAATAATGTCATTTGTTCTAAGAAATTAAAGGACTCTTGAAAAGACTATGTGACTCCAACTTAACTGCCAGTGTCTAGANGATTTCCTCAAATTCATTAAAAATGTGGCTTTAAAAGGCTCTTGAGGTTAGTGAAGTTGCCATGTATCTGAAGCACTTAAAAAACTAACATATAGTCCCAGTGCTTAGGGATTGGAAACAGAGGGATGCTGAGTTCTAGGCTAGCCTGGGCTACTTTGCAAGGCCTCATGTCAAATACCCCCCCAGAAACTAAAAAGTGAAAAATAANATAATAATTAAAGTAAAAGCAACTATGCTAAGTATTCCATACATACATATTTTATTATGTCTAGGAGCTGGCTAGCTGCAAACTTACATATATGAAAAAAATATTTTTTTTCATAAGAATAAATAAACTCTACCTGAATTTTTCAAATTCCAAGAGCGGCAATACAAAACTATTTTGACCANCAAAGTCCTCCCCACAGCTCTATCAGCTTGAAAAAAACCTAATCATTCTCATTAAGAATGTCACACACACACAGTGCAGAAGTCACTCTACTGGTGGGCTGGGGACCAGCCCTGTGGCCATCTGCCCCACTGCAATGTTGGTCACAGTTGCGATGAGTAACTTGTGCTGATTCTGAAAGCAAACTGTTCATCTGAGGCCTTTGGGTTGGCTTTGCTTCTGTGCCTGTGAATTACATAAGGCTTAAATGGTTGCAGAACTTAATTTTTAATACTGACATCAAAGATAGCTTTGAATAATAATTATTCTGCTCCCATTTCTCCTTTCTGTTGGAACATTTTGACTTTATAAATACATTACAATCTTAGTGCTGCCCCACCCCACCCCACCCCCCCGAACACACAGAAGGGTTTAAATTCCATTCCAGAGAACAACATCACCTGGACATGGCTCTCAAGTGCTTGGTGATATACAGTCAAAAAGAANAACACAAAGCAAGCAAAAGAATGGGTCACTGATAGTATGAAAATTGTTCCCCTGTGGTGAAAAGCAGTTGCTGAGAATCTGGAAGCCCATTGGAGCTGCACTTAGAAATGACTCGTGACCACAGCTATTGTGTGGGGTTGCTTTCACAGAGGGCTTTCAATCATCCTTTTCTTGTTTTGTAGGTAGAAGATGCGGTTCTCTTCAGAGTAGGTGACTTTGCTGAGGGGCATCCTGTAGATATTGGGGTTTTTCGTAGTCATCAAGAGAAACAGTGGTGTGGCCAAACAGAAGGCCCAAGTACAAGCTGGCAGTCGGACCTGGGGGAGAAGAGACAGGTCAGGTCACATATTCTTTTGAGATTCCATTTGAAAGTGAGTCCACACAATGAACCACCTGAGCTTCCAACCCAGGGTATGAATTGGTAGGGGCATTGCTCTGGAATCTGCTTATGCCACCTTGTGAAATNTTAATCGTGTCTAAGATGTCAGGGCCTCTACCATTTGAAATGTTTCCAGTTATCTTTTTTCTTTTGTTTGTTTGTTTTTTTTCAAGACAGAGTTTCTCTGTGTAGCTTTTGGTGTGTCTCTTATACACATCTAGATGTGTATAAGAGACAGTGGTAGCCCAGGCTGGCCTTGAACTCACAGAGATCCGTCTGCCTCTGTCTCCTGAGTGCTGGGATTAAAGGCGTGCGCCACCACCACCCAGCTCCAGTTAGATTTTTATTCATGTGTGTGTGTGTGTGTGTGTGTGTGTGCTGTCTCTTATACACATCTAGATGTGTATGATGTGCCAGGATGACACTGGGCACACCAGATGACAGCAAGTTGCTAATATCTCCTGACCATTCATCACACCTACAAGGGCTTCTCTGATTAGTGAATCATAGTGACCGTTCTGACCTTGGTTTCTCCCCATTAGTGAACTCTACTTGTTTTATTTCTTTTTATTTTCTCTCCTAAACAGACTTTTAAATTTTGGGGGAGTAGGTGCCATGCTTCAATGCTGCATGTCAACTCACACATTTCTGAGTATACTACATTGGTTAGCTTTAGTCTTTAGTATGGACCTCATAAGTGTGATGGGGAATAGGGTACCAAAACCTGACTGCACATCAGAATCATCTGGGGAAGTNTGAAAAAAATATGCCCAATCATCATACAAGATACACTTTATCCTCAAATCAAGGGATGGGGCTACAGGATCTGAAGTTTTCCAGATCTCCCTAGTTAACTCAGTAGTAGAATCCATCCAGTTCTGATCCACAGGCTGATGATGCTATGAATTTTCTTTGTTCAGGTGTGAAGGACTCCATAAAGTTCTCATGTACCTCTNATCTACAATAGAATCTTGACTTCCTACCACAAAGATGCTGTGTTTCCATGGAGACCTTCCCAGACTAAAATCTCTATGAGCTGCTGAGAGAGTCAAATACTACTGTCACCCACAAACAACCGTGACCGCATTATCTGAGCCCTGCATTACCCACAGGATAGGCGAAGAGGAGAAAGAAGTTCAGGCATTAGGAAGTAGGGGCTCTCAGTCCAGTTAGTGGGTATCTAACTCCTTGGGGGAGAGGCAGGAGAAGATCAAAGGGCAGAAGACAGTATTCAAAAGGAAGAAGACACCAGGCAGAGTAGCAGGCCCCCTGTAGCCCAGTTTAATGCAAACCTCAGCTACACACTGAGTTTGAGGCCAGCCTGGGCTAATGAGAAAGCATGGCAAGAGAGAGCTAATGAGCAAAGATTTGCTTAGGAATAATAGAAGTGGGACCTAAGTCCGAAAAGTTTTATTGATGAGTGGGTGACAGATACTAAAAAAACAATGGCTGGATTTAAAATAACACCCGTATCTTTGTCAATTACCCTTGTCTGCTCTTTTCTGATTTCTCAACTATTCTACGGGTCTGATTTTCTTAATAAGTAAACTATATTCTAAAGCCAACTTATCAACACCAGAGTTAGACTATGAACGTGATAATATGGTATTGGGTTATTGATAAAGCTAATGTTAAAGTTATTCTTTAAACCAAGCAATCTGACATTTGTAACAAGCCTAGTAGTTGTAGTTTGGACTAGAGTTTGCTGGGATGTTAGGGGGTGGGAGTGGCTGAGAGCCAGCACACGGGAGAACAGTGGTCATCATGCTTATGGACCCTGT